>KV751345.1:5878142-5911515 GCA_001698575.1 Mola mola
ACTCTCACGACTTTGTTATCAGGTACTCAAAGACAGCATTGAAGTGATTCCTCCACTTGAAAGTAAGAATAAAACACGCAGGTGAAATTGAGCTGAAGTGGGTGAGCGCATTAGTTTCAGTTTTAGGTTTATCTCCCGTTCCTGAGAGCAGAATTCATCCACTGTCTGTTTCAATTCAGGTTCAGAGTCGGTGCTCACACAGCTGCACATGTATTTATTTTAATTTAGAGAACGTTGTCAAGGCTGTTTTAATGATGTAAAGCCTGAATCGAGCTGCCAGACTGGGTGCAATTTAGCGTGTGATTATGCAGTAAATTGAGATTTAAACAAGCGTTTGTATCCAGCGGAAAGACGCCGCGCCTGTCAGAGAAACGCCGTCACGCTCAGTGGTCCTGCTCTCATTTACCAGAGAACTCTGTGTTATGTTTGGGTGCAGGCAAAGGAGGCACTCAGTGTTTTAGTCCTAATTTTTTGTCACTGGACGACAATGAATATGCGCGTGTCTCATAAAGGAGGATGCATTATGGAGGAACTGTGTGTGTGCAGAGGTTTTAACCGTGAGAAAAATGGAGCAGGACGTGGCAGTCCGCGGAGGCCCCTCGTTGAGTCGACTGATCAATAGCACAATGGGCCTCAAAATCCTTCTGTGTCACTCTTCAAGTCCAAAATGGATTCTGCCATCTTGTCGTGCCAAAGTGCTGCAGTGTTGTGCCGTCAAGGAAGAGGTCCTGCTTTTCTCAACTCCGGCTGCGTGATCACAACGGCCGGACACGGCAGCAATGGTTGGCTGAAGGCTGACGACAGGAAATGTGGCATTTTGAGAAGCTGAGGAATTTGTTCTGATATTCTCTGGAGATCATTTCTGGGCTAAATATAGTTCTCGGCCCTATGCTCGGGTTCCTCATGGGTCGTCGTTAATCAGGGTACTAGTTGGAGATGATTTCAGCCCAGTTTCGTGATTGTGTAATGGAATGATTTGGTGTGGTTGTTTCCTAAAGCAGGAACATTAGTTGGGATGTATCGACGGCAGCTATGAAGGTGTAAAAGTGCACAAAGCTCCCGTCCAGCCAGCATGATCCTGCATCCTCAAATGTGATCATTCACGTTTTTTCCTCTATATTCTGTTATCTCTACACTGAACGCACTCTCAAGAAACCAGTGAGTTAGATGAGTGAAGTGAATTCTGAGTGAATTGTGGGTGCAAATTCATGTTTTGGAGATATACAGGTAAGATGAGCTGCTTCAAGGTGAAGACAATGACTGTTTTCTGTTTTCTGGCAGATGTTGCAACAATTAACTCTTCTGCTGAGTTTCCTCTCAAATCCCTTTTTTTTTTTTTTACCTCAGTGTGTGTTTGTAACTAAAAAGATGCGTGCGAGGTGATGCGATAGCTTTATCAGTCACTAAACCTTGGAGTGATGGACCTCTTCCCTCCAAATCTCTAACATAGTTTTAAGCTTTGTGGTCTCACAGTCACTGAGAAACCTGCTTGTTTTACTGTTGGGTACAGTCCTGTCAGTTTTATTCATCTGCTCTAATATAACAAATCCTTTTCTGCCGCAAGCGGCATTACAGCTTCTGCCTTCGGACAGGGACACTTCCCAAAAGTAAGGGGAAAAAAAACTTAGAATGTGTAAAGAACAAAAGTTAAGAATTCAGATCATTGAAAATATTTCTATGAGGGATCCAATTTCACTTTTGAAACTGCCTGTTGCTGCGGAGGTGTAACCTGGCGCCAGTGGAGGAGTACTATGGAGATGTGGGCTGGCGGACTAACTTGGTGACGATGAACCCCTCGGTGGTGCAGCGGGCCTTCCAGGACCTGGTCAGCGCCGAGTGGAGGGACCGCTTCCTGCAGCGGCTTCAGAGCCTCAGTGGCAGCGTGCTGTGGATCCCGGCCTTCATGGCCAAGGGTGGGGAGGAGCGCGTGGAATGGGCCCTTCGTCTCATCCTGCTGCACACTGTGGACGTCCGCACAGCCTTCCCCTCGCTGCGGCTTCTCCACGCTGTCAGAGGGTAAGACAGGCTCTCAGCTCTGCCTCTCACAAGAGCACCTGTGAGCCACATAATAACAGGGGTTGGGGAACTCTAATCTGCAGCCCAGGTGGCTATTTTAAGCAGTGCATTAAAGCTGATCACCAGGGGCAGTCAGAAGGAGAACGCTGTGACTCAGAATGTGCTCCGAGTCGCCACACCAAATCTGCCACGATTAATTGTGAAATTTCTCTTTCCTGTCGATTTGATTTGTGTGCCAGGATCATTTATTGATGCATTGCCTAAAAAATATATATATATATTTGGAAATGTGCTTATCTGCTGTCTTGCAGAGCGTTACATGGCTGAAGATACTAGCCCACTTTCATGTCTGTTCGTCGGGTAAAAAGAAGGAGCTAGAAGGCAAGCACGTTAGAAATGGGTGGGAAAACAAGTCCGGCTCTACACCTTGTAAAGTACCATATTTTTTCTTTGTTTAATTAAACTCAAATTAAATTAACGCGAGCACAAACATAAGAGTCTACAACCATCTAGCAGCTTTGTGTGGATGGCACTGTGTTGTCAGGATGCTAACATGCTAACATCCACATGTTTTTAGTTATGTTTTTCATCAAAACCAGTAGTTGTTACCCTAAGCCCCATTTATCTTAGAGTCTTTTAGGCTCACAAAATAAAGTTGTTATTTTTTTTCAAATGGCACCAGTAATTGAGAGTTTGGTCAGTAGGACCATTTGACAAGGCAATAAAATGCAACTGCGTCAGGGAAGTGATAGCCACGCTCAAAACGTTACTGCAAGTGCCTGGTAATGAAGTAGATACCTACGGCGTCTTTTCGACTCAATAAGATACAGAGAAAAGTGTTTATGTTTTTTGTACATTTGCTACGTGGCGCCAACGTTTACCCCTAAACACGACCAGTCGGTTACTGAAAGGGCACTTACACCCGGTAGCGGGAAGGGGTAAAGCTAGCAGTCTATACGATCAACAAGATAAAGTAATTACCCTTAAATTTTCTTGGAGATGAAACACATTGCCGTTTTTTATAGAGCTCCCTAAACATTTTCTCTAAGCCTCATACCACAGTGAGGCGCAGGTGCTTTCACTGACACTTTGCTCCCCCTGTTTGCTAGTTGAAATGTTTAGAGTCGGGGCAGGACACTGCCCGCCGTTTGCCCTTCACGCCACACCAAGTGCTTTAAATAGTACAACCTGTGCATCCCAACACGACCTCCCGTTCTGACTGCAGAGTGCACCTCCACAGGAGTCAGCGGGAGCCTCCGGACTGGACAAATGGGCTGGTGGCAGGAAAGGAAATAAAGTTGGGGCAATTGACCTCCTGCTGCTGAATCTGCTCCTGAGGGCAGCATTGCTGTCACCTAAAGAAAACTGCATTTGTACGGTTTATTTAAAAGTCTACTCTGTGCCTGTGTGATGAAATAGATCCCCTTTTTTAGTGTTGAACCTAAACAAATGGTAATTATTCCTGTTTTCTGGGCACAAGCCAGTTTGTTTTGAATTGGGAATGCTTTTTTGACATAATAGAGTGGCATGAAGAAAAGCAAATGGCAAAAATAAAATGAAAAATGTCATTTCTTAGAGCGTCAAATATCAAATTCAGCTTACTCCATAATGAATAATAATTCCTTTATTTACATAGCTGATTTAAAATAAGGGTTTACAAAGCATTTAAGTGAAGGCATTAGGGCAAGAAGCATACATATCAACAAAGGCAGTATCACTTAAACAATAGTTACATATAAACCCCTGAAAAGCCACACAAGCAACCAAAGCAAAACAGGACTCCAACAATATAAATTGAGACCAAGAGGAAATCGAAACCTATCAGGAGAAACTGAAGGACATTTTAAAAAATACACAGCTCTGGAAGGTTTAAACTCTTTTGCTCTATTTCTATCCTTTTTGCAGTTCAACTAAATGTTTTTGTCAACAGTTATTGGCTAACCAACAACGTCCACATCAAGCGTCCAACCACGGGTCTCCTCATGTACACGTTGGCCACCCGCTTCTGTGAGGAGATCCATCTATATGGCTTCTGGCCCTTCCCGCTCGACCGGCAGGGCAAACCGGTCAAGTACCACTACTATGACGCCCTGAGGTACGAGTACACATCCAGCTCGAGTCCTCACACCATGCCTTTGGAGTTCAGGACCCTGAGCGTGCTGCACAGACAGGGGGCGCTGCGGCTCCACACTGGGACCTGCGACGCAGAGAGGAAACCGCAGAAGGAGCCGCAGAGCAAATAGTGAGAGACCTTAAAGGCAGCAGGCTTCCTTGACTTGGAAGTTTTCTAATTACTGTACTTTTATGAAACTTGACTGATTTTCAGTAGTTGAAGTTACCTTTTTTCTATTTCCATTTTGTGGCGTGTTTAATCTTTTAATGAGATTTCTATGGCTACCTTTAAAATAATGAGACTCTTTTTGTCCAGCTGGTGTCACCCAAGTGTTGGTGGAGATCCTGTCATCTCCATCTGGTCCACACCGGCCCCTTATTTTCATTAAACAGCCCAGTTTAAAGCTGTCACAGCCCATCTAGGATCCCATTATTGTGTAAGGTAATGGAGGAAGGATTCAGAAATGAATTGTGAGGCTCCATGGATTAAAATTCCCGGTACACGGTATGTTAAGGCCCCATGAATGAAGAGCAGTGTGATGAGTGTTTGACTTAGCAGCTGTTGTGAGTCACTGTTTGGGCCACAAGATGGAAGCACTTAAAAATCAGGGGTGATGGTTAAAGGAAAGGGATGTTGGTGAACTGCGCAAACGCTTGTCCTTAATTTGATTAAACCTTTGAATCAGGACCTTTTTAATGCTGAACTTGTGATAACACGTTTTTCTGCAGATGCTTTTGTAGCCCCTTACAAAGCACCTTAACTCCAAGCAGCCACATGCTAAGGTTAGGTTACCTTGAGAGCCACACGACAGATGAGAAGCATGTTGGATGTGAGGAGAAAGAAGGCATGCACCAGCCGTTCACATAAGAATGTTTGCACAGACTTCACCACTTTGTTGACTTTGGTCAGAGCACCAGCCATGTTGCTGCACTGGAAATGTCAGGGGCGGATTCCAGGACTGTAGATGTACTTATCTTTAATGAATGTATCGGTGATGCTCTTACAAATCATGTGAGAAATGAGCCCCCAAAAATGTGCTTTAAATTGATCCTTAGTCACATTTTCAATGCAGAAACACTGTAGCTGATTACTTGAATGCCTTTATTCATTTGAAATAATGTACTTAATGTGTATATGTTTGTGTTTGTCCAGTGTACTGTAGTTGGATATTTGTTTAAGATATTTGTGGATTTGATCAAAACTGCCAGCGTCTTGTGCCTAATCAATAGATTTGACCATTTATAAGTGGACAATTCACATCTCCAGAATTTAAAAAAAAAATGTATCCAAGTGATTCTTTGCAGGATAGGACAAAAGGAGGTGTTAGGAATGTTAACAAAAAAAAGCATATTTTATTGTAGAAATGTTGTGTTAGAGAACAAACTTTGTATTGTTATTTAAAAATCTGTTTACTGATAGTTTGGATTATGTCTCTTTTCTTCGAACACCCGTTCTCTTTGTCTGAGAGCAGTCTTGCTGTTTTGCTTTGCCACAAAACAAAATGCCACTTTTAATAAATGATTGCCTGGAGCATCTCAAGTATTTGCTGTTGCGAATCGAGAGGCTCCTGCATCTCCAGCCGTCTGCCCATGGAAGTGTGTTTTGACAGGATGCGCCTGCTGCCATGAATGTTGGTTGTCAGTCGAGAATAAACATGAAAGCTGTGGCCAAGAGTCAGCAGTCTGAAGCAATTAAGTTTTTTTTGTGAAGCTCTGCAAAAATAAAAAAAACACTCTTGAGACCAACATGATTAAGTTTATTAACCAAGAATGTGGCATTTGGCACTGTTTTAGAGAGCTTACAAGTCATATTGTTTCTGCTGTGGGACTGTGCTATTTAGTTTTCCTTTTTTGTACTGTATGTTGACATCTGTTAATATTCAAACTTAGTATGTCTATCTACATACAATTACAATATGTACATACAAGTGAGTTTCTTTCTTTTTAAAATTAAAGGGTTCAGTAGTATAACACAGTGATACTTTACTTGTGCATTCATGACAAAGCGAATGTACGTTTTCCTGTGGCAGAATATAAAGAAAAGACCAGAATGGAAAAACACTTCAAGTCTCTCTTTTAAAGCACGTCAAGGGAGCTGCTTTATTTCAGTAGGTATTCAAACAAATGGAAACCAAGGAAACCGCCTTGGGTACACACGACATCTCCGAACCAAGCAGGATCTTCAATAAACTGCTTACACAGTTTGAGCTCATTTTTTTTTTTTTTTGGGGGGGGGGCTTAAATGCAGGATTAGGGTAAAGAACTGGTCTTCAAATAGCCACCACGATGACTCTGATTCGCGTTCTTTCGCGTTCGAGGAACCTTCTGCAGTAGATGATTTCGTTCCAATAAAAGATCCAGAGTTACCCTTTAATGCAGGCTTTTTTCCACTTTTCCACACAAAACTAAAGATAAAAGACAAGGTGGATAAGGATGGCTGACACTCGCCTGAAGCACAAAAATGGAGCTTGGAGACACGATATTACAATCAAACATGAACATATGCCGATAAGACAGTGGACCAGGTGAAGTCGCAGTCAGAGAAAGAACAATCAAACACAAACACTATTGACAAACACTATTCACACACGCATGTTTGTCAATGGCAACAAATGCACCCAAGTACTCAACAACGTGCGTCTCAACATTTTAAACACAGTAAATTACACAATATTCTCTCTCCAGGAAAGAGAATGTTGAGCCGGTTGACCTCTGCGGTTTCTTGCGTTACAGAGGTTGTGTGGGAACAAGTTCACCTGTGGGCTGGGGCGCACTATCAAATGACACTAAATTAAAACTGAAGGTCACCTCACAGCCACACTCACATCTGTCGCACAGACCTAATCAATAGTTCTGCTCTGCTCTGTTGTGGCTTTGCTCTATAATTACTTTAAGAGCGCAGACACGGACGAGGACAATTTGTGAACCACCGCTGTTAATCATAATTATGTAGCACATTTGAATATGACAAATCTCCCTGCGGTATTTTGTATCCTGGGACAAAGCGTGTCAGATCCCCTTCTTATCTAAAGGTTAAATAAAACAAGACATTTCTTTCAGCAGCACCCAATTAGTAATAGTTTGTGTCTCTGTAAGAAAAATATTAAGATGAACAAACACTTTTGATGAGACTGGCAAACTATTTTATGAGCATTTCTTCAGTTTTAACAAAATAGTTTAACCAAATGTGACTCAGAAGAAAAAATTTATAACAAAAAAAACCCAAAACAAACCCAGTTATTTTCAAGTTTTACATAACAAGAATCAGTGAGTTATTAATGAGATGGTACAGAACACTGTTCACGTCTCAAACAAGAGATAGCTACATTTAGGGAATAACTCGAGTCATTTAAATTGTGAGATAACAGTGTATTCATTAAAAAAAAAAGGTCTTAACTACATCACTGCTATCTCTTAAACTGCCACAGACGTCGTTCAGTCGGTTACTTAAATAAAATGCAGTTGTCACATGATTAAAGGCGGTAGATTACAGGCGTTCACATTTGGAGCAAAGGTCCCATAAACACATCCTGACAGCAGAAACTTTGAGCTTTTTTAAGTCAACGTGAGTCTTGAAAAGGTGAAAATCCAGCAGTTACAGCAGCAAGACACCGTAAAAAAATATAGGCTTACTCCACAGATAGAGACAGAAAACCTTCAGTATATATGCACGATAAAGTGGTTAGCATGTACAAATATATTTGGTATGAAAGTTTAGTTAAAAATATCAATTTTTGTATATCAGATTCTTCAGACTGTATGAATTATACATTTCGATAAAGTATCCGCTGCACAATATTTGTTGTATTTAATTCATTGGCTAGTGGTCTTTTCTGGCCACCGAGGATATACCGATTCAAAGTGTAATTAATCCTGTTTTTTAATATTTGTAGCTCAGCGCAGGCTTTGGTATCCCACAATATAAACTCCTCGACCCAACATACTGTAACTCAAGTGTAACCTTTAAATGGCAATGACAACATCTGTCAGGAAATGATAAAAAAGGGAGGGCTGTTCTGGCGACGAGTGAACTCCAATAACCGCCTGATTGCTGGATAACTTCAGAGGAGGAGTCACAATGTCAGCCCTCCTGATTTAATATTGTACCAAAGAAATTGGGAGGAATTTGGGCCACGTGACAGAAGTATAGCAGCAACCCTACCAGTCCTTCAAACACCGACGGAAACAGCACATGAAGTTTGCTTAAGTAAGACTTTGTAGCACAAATACAAAACAAAAAAACAAATCACTTGCGCTGTCTTGGGCAAAACGGGAGTGATCAAATACTGACGTCCGAGCTGAATTTACCTGCAGAAAAAAAGCAGAAAAACTGTAGTTACTTCACAGATTTTATCTGTTGACACTGTGAGGAGGAAATATGTTGTCCGATTGTCTGACTTGGAAGTAAGGAATGTAAGGTAAACAGGACATCGTGGCATTTGAGGAAGCGGTTGCATGTTGAGGGACAATGGAATGGTCGGAAGGGCGAAACCCAACGTCAACACGGCAAGGACTAAAACACGAGGAAAAGGGTTTTGAAAGCATTCTGGGATGAAGTTACTCAAACTCTTTGTAGCTTCATATAACTTGCAGCAGATGAGGTATGATGACAGGGGCAACAAGTGAGATCATATTTTTAAAGTGCTTTTTGAAAACTACACTGATTTCTCAGCAAGACTGTGCAAACAAAGAGTCAAAGAGTGTCAGGGACTTGTAGTGGTCAGTGTAACAATATCCCCACTGTACGGGCCCGCAGTCTTCTTCGAAACAGGAGAAAAATATCACTTTTTTTTTAGCGTTAGAGGAACTTGAAAGCATGCATTTAAGTACAAACAAAAAGATCAAACCTGTATTTGACATCAAAGAGGGTCGAGTCTTCGTCGTCATCGTTCTCCTCATTGAGAGGGGCCATCTCCACACGCTCTGCAGGTGTTGTTATGATGTCGTATTTCCGCGTTTTTCGGATTCGTCTACCAGATCTGTGAGAAAGAGAACACGAGATTATAAATACAAGAAATAAAAAACCCAGTTTAGTCTTACTGGCTTAAGAGCAACCAAGTTTGGGTTCATAGAGCCTTGTGATGACTCAAAATTTACTTTTGATAAGTACAGTTGTTGCCAGAAATTACTTTTAATATAATAATATTTTACGTGGTATTTGTTTGTGTGACTGTCACTATTACCAAAGTAATTCTTCGACACATCTTTTACCGGTACTGAAGTATGAGCTTTGGGCACTTTTTGCTACTACAACTCTTCACCTGACACCAGCTGGGATGAACCAAGACGTTAATTTGATGATGATATGTGATCCTTTACAATTGTGACTTTTACATAGAAATATAAATGAGCCACTAACAAATCTATAGAACGGTCTTATCACTAAAGTGATCTTGAGTGCAGCCCTGCAGTACGATAATTATACACGGTAAACGCTGGTAATCAATAGTACTTAGAGGACTACACACGGGACAGACTACAGCCAGATGGTTTCCCACTCCTGTCAGCTCCCAGTGGGAGACTCTCACCAGGCCGCGGTGACAGGCCTCAGGTGCCTACCTGACAACTCTGGCCACCAGGCACGAGATGAGAGCAGCCGTGAGCCCGCAGATTAAGATCACTATGTTCTTCAGAGTCGGGAGATGCGTCATGAAGGGGGAAATCGGGGATCCCACGGTGGCGTCTGTCACGTTATGCGTGGATCCATCCTGGCTGACGATGGGCGATGATGTCGCGTTGATGCGCGTCGCCGGTGAAGACAGAGCTTGCGGCTCCCCGCTGGCGCACCAAACAGCAGCAATAATAATAATAACAATCATAAGAGTAAGCGGCGGCCTGTGCGTCACCATGGTGCTGAAAGGCGCAGATAAACGCGATGTGCTCTTTCTCCAAAACTAGATGAAGCGCGACAGCAGCTGTCACATTATACGGGATCGATTTATCGAGGACCGATGTTGCTGTTGCCACCATAAAGAAACCGCGAGGTGCGGTATTCCATCTCTCGGTCGACCCAGTAACTTAAAATTCGCGTCCACAAACGTGTCGTCCTTCAGGTGGGCTGCAGGGATCCCTTCCTGGTTGCATTAGGACTTGGCGTGGAGACTGGATTATCCGGCCCCGGAAGACTCTGCAGGCTGGCCCGTTGCTCCTGAACAGGAGCAATATGTGGGCTTGTGCTGCTTTCACGGCACCCTCGAATTTCCCGCGATCGGACACATCAAGCCAAAGAAAACAATACTGGCACGTTCAGGACTGTGTTTGATGGTGTTGCGCTACAGTTTGTGTCGTATTGTGTTCGTACATATTTATGTTGACTTCGTGTTGTTGTTTTTTTTTTTTTTTCAGAGTTTTATGTAATTTTGGGTGTTACACATTTTAAAGGCCTTCCAAAGGGCAGGCATTGCAACTTAGCTTTGGCTTTGGCATTCTAAGGAATGTGGTACCAGTTTATGTTATATGTGTCCCTATAACAATACACATTGAATAAATAAAGAGTTATACATAAACTTCAGTTATCCATGTTTCATTAATTTTTCAAAAAGGTATTCAACTATTTAGAAAATTTCTCAAAAAGTTTGTAGTCAGAACCAAAGCCAAGAAAATTGCCCTTATATGACATCACAAAACATATTATTTTTTAATTATCCTATATAACTATAGATAGGAGTCCTATCTATAGCTATATTAATTTATTTTTCACCTAACTTCACCTTTTTCATACTACCAGGAATTTTTTTCTAATGTACAGTTTATTTTCTTTCCTTAACTGTTTGAATTTATGGTTCATTTTACTATAAAATAATCTAAATAAAACGAAATAACTTTAAAATATTGGTATAGACCTGAGTCCTGATTGTAAATTCTTCCCTGAGTCAGTAAAGGCCCCACATTATAACATCACATAGAATATAACTTTGCAGGCATTTCCAACAGCTATTTTCTGAATGAACAGTATGATCAAGAGGTGTTTGTTTCACTTTTTTCAATGATGAAATGTTGCTGAGAAAATATCAATAAAAATGGTTATTGTGCTATATAATCAGGACCATTAATGGGGCCATTGACGAGCTTCTAGTTAAACCAATAACAAAACAGTCATACAGTACAATTTCACATTACTATAACGTCTTCCTCTTTCAGCTTTACCTAGCTTTTTCTAGGAGTCGCCACAGTGAAGCATTGTCCTCCATCTTTCCCTGTCCTCTGCTTCTTCTTCTCTCACACCAACTATCTCACCACGTCCTTGAATCTACTCTTTGCCTCCTGCCTGGTAGCTCCATCTTGAGCATCCTTCTACCAATGTATTCACTGTCCCTCCTCTGTACATGTCCAAACCATCTCAAACTGGCCTCTCTAACTTTGTCTCCAGAACTTCCGACCTGTTCTGTCCCTCTGTGATGTGCTTGTTCCTCATCCTGTCCATCATTGTCACTCCCAAAGAGAATCTCAACATCTTTAACTCTGCCACCTCCAGTTCTGCCTCCTGTCTTTTTGGTCAGTGCCACCATCTCCAAACCAAACAACATTGCTGATCTCACTACCCTCTTTTAAACCTTTCCTTTTACTTTTACTGCTACTCTTTTGTCACAGATCACTCTTGACACTTTCCTCCACCCACTCCACCCTGCATGCACTCTCTTCTTCACCTCTTTACCACACTACCTGTTGATCTGGACAGCTGACCCTAAGTACTTACACTTGTGGACCTTATCCACCTCAACTTCCTGTAACCTCATTGTTCCACTTGCCTCCATTCACACACATGTATTCTTTCTTGCTATGACTGACTTTCATTCATCTTCTTTCCAGCTTCTTCCACCTGCTCCCTGCTCTAACTACAGATCATATTGTCATCAGCAAACATTATCGTCCACGGAGATTCCTGCCAAACCTCATCTGTCAGTCTGTCCATTACCATAGCAAACAAGAAAGGGCTCAGGGCCGATCCTACGTCCATCTTGAAGCCATCTGTCACTCCTACAGCGCACCTCACCACTGTCATACTGCTTTCATACATATCCTGCACCAGTCTAACATACTTCTCTGCCACTCCAGACTCCCTCATACAGAACCACATTTCCTTCCTCAGTACCCTGTCACAGGGAATTCCACATTTCTATACTTATTTTTATTATTTTAATCCCTGTATTTTCTTGCTTGCCCACATGCTGTTGTAACTCATTCTTGCCACTTCATTGCAAATTTTGGGATGGACCGGCACATTTCTGACATCTAAAGGCAGCATTTCTTTGTTTACCTAGGGGACATAGAAAACACTTTTTTACAAGGGCAGCAGACTCCTGGGTCATGCCCGCAGATTCCAGTAAAATATTTAACTAGACAAGGCAGTGTTAAGCAGTTAATTGATCAGTGATGGTGATAATCATCATCA
Source organism: Mola mola (assembly GCA_001698575.1). NCBI lineage: Eukaryota > Metazoa > Chordata > Actinopteri > Tetraodontiformes > Molidae > Mola > Mola mola. The sequence goes on from KV751345.1 coordinate 5,890,663, forward strand.
CCAGGGAATCACAAAGTCAATCCCTGTGTTTGTCACAGAGACACACTTCCAAACATATATTTTATCTTTAGACTCTGGGTTTGTGTTCTGCATAGTTCCATGGGAAAAGTAGGCCATCATGTACTGCTACTAAATATCCCTCGGATGGCTTGTTCCTATACATGATTAGACATGCGCCAGGCTAATTTTTTGATGTGTGAAAAGATGTAGGACTGTCTTAAATAATAATAATAATACTAATGACGCAGTGTTTACTCTTGTCTGGTTTACTGTCTCTCTTGTATACCTTGTACATGGAGATGATGCCCCTTATTTAATCAAAGCCCACCAGATGGCAGCACATAATAAAAACAGAGCCTGCATGTTTCTTCCATATGTTTTCATCTGGGATATTCAGAAGCTACAGCCTGGAGTCCATCCATCCATCCATCCACCCATTTTCTACCACTTATCCTGTTAGGGGTCGTGGGGGAGGAGGGGGGAAGCCTCCTCAGCATCTTCGCCTGAAGATGCTGAGATAAGTCACCAGTTCATCACAGGGCTGACAGATAGAGACAAACAACCATCCACATTCACATTCACACCTATGGGCAATTTAGAGTGACCAATTAACCTAACCCCCAGTTTGCATGTTTTTGGACTGTGGAGGAAGCTGGAGTACCCAGAGAGAACCCACGCAGGCACAGGAAGAACATGCAAACTCTACACAGACCCGCACAGACAGGCCCTGACCCGGGAATCGAACCTAGGACCTTCTAGCTGTGAGGCGACAGTGCTAACCACTGTACCACTGTGCTGCCCTGGGTGGAGTAGTACTCCATTGGATATCTGTAAACAATCTCAGTCATCCAGGGCATGGTAGTCTTAGTGTTTCACTTGAAGACAACTGGACTTCCTATAGTTTCTTGAGGACGTTTCGCCTCTCACCCAAGAGGCTCCTTCAGTTCAGCCTGGAGACATTTCTATTAAAATAGGTCAGTTTTTTGGAGGTCTGACAGGATAGTTCACTCCCTGGTAGAATTAATGTTTCATATATACATACAAAACCATGTCATTCACCTCCAGTTTGCATGTGTGTTTATGTCACAGGTTAGCTACTACAAAGGCTGATTTTTCTTATGTATGTAAAAAAAAAAATGAGGATTGTTCTACACAGTTGAATGTTTGTAAGGTGTGACTGTGGTGTTTGTAATTGGGGTGAAAGTTGAGTTGTAGTTATGATGGAGTTTGTTCTATTTAAATCCAGGTGTAATCAACTGAATGATAAAAAGCCGCCCTCTGAATATCTTTAATTGATGTGTCTGAAAAAATATTATCAGTTACTGACTTTCTTTACCTTTAACTTACAACTCTAAATGTCTGTCTATTTTCTTGGGTTGGCACGTTTTAGAGCTGCTTAACTGGGGCCAAATCCCTTGTACAGTATTTACATACCCTGGCCAGTAAAAGCCGTTCTGATTCTGAAGTGAGCAACACCAGCATGCACACAAAACCATTCACAGTCAGCAAAAAATTGAATTTGGTTACACTGTTTTAAAGTAGGTTACAATGCAGTTTTAGGTCATGCCTCATTTTTCAGTCTAGCCACTATTAAACACACTGAGTTCTGTGGGGTTGAGTTTCTAAACTGTTGACCAACGTGACTAGTGTACAGTATTATTTGTCTTGGTAATTCAAAGGCAAACATAAGAACAGAGCCTGTCTGTCCCGTTATGCTTGTCAAAGATTAGTTGCTGTGTCACATGATGTTTGGCATGTTTGCAATTATCTGGAATTCCTGCTTGTTTCTCATTGTGTCAAGGCACACCCTGCTTTTGCTCTTTTGTTTTTACACAGAAAGGCTGCATTTCTGCCTTCAGACAAAAACTCACCTCATGTTAAATGTGGATCCCTGCTGCAGGTTAATGCCCATAGTGAGTCTGTCTGAGCGAGCTTGGAAATATAAACCCAGAATTTTCTCAACTTAAACCAAATTGGGACTCTTGAGGGGGGAGGGGGGTATTCATTAAACATTTATAAAACATGTATAAATAGAATGCCACATTCGGGTTACTCGCTAACACACCGATGAAGATAAAACTTAATTTAAATGAGATCTTGGGGTTGAGCATATCCTTGTTCAAACCCATTCTACCAGTCAGTCAGTACAGGGCAGTTCTCATACACATTTTGGATTAGTAGTGCACTTGCAGGACACTCCTGTTGCTAGGCTGAGATTCTTTTTAAGGAAATCTTCCCCCCGCACAGAGCATGCGCAGTGGCATCCAGCACCTGATTGGTCAGTGATGGGGGTGGAGCGCATGCGACTGTCCAATAAGGGCACCATTGCCTGAGACGCCGAAGCTTGCCCAGATTGGGCATTTGTGCAGGGCTTCTAATTTTGTTTGTTGAGACGTTTTGGTTAAAGACTAATACTGTATAACTTTGCTCCCCATCCCTCTTTAAACTCCAGTTACTGTACTGTTGTGATTTATGAACAGCCCTGCACACACACACACACACACAGAGCTACCGAAAGATAAGGCCCAAAGAAGGCCCGTGTAGCTGGGAGGGGTTATTACATAGCAATTATCTGTATTTGTGTTTATAAAACGATGTCTAAAAAATTGTCTGTCAAGCACGACGATAGCACACACTCAAACTGCAAAATATCTCTCAACCCCGTCAAAACATGACATCGGCTCACATTTCCTGTGGTAGAATGACATCTTGCTTTCACTATAAACATGAATCCAATTTAAAATGTGTGTATTTCACATCAGTAGGTCACAGGTTTGGTTTATATGCAATACTTCAAACGTCGAATTTTAGCCTGACTGGTTTGGTCTTCAGCTCACGTGGCTCTGTAGAGTTCTTCCTACATGTATGTTAAGTAAAAATAAAATAAACTGTTTCGCTGAGACTGAAACACTTTGGTTGTACTACCGTACATAGCGTACAGTTCGGTGTTTCAGTCAGGCGGTTAGCGCTGTTGTTAGCCAGATGGGGCTGGATAGGAAGTGGAGCTTGGCTTACGTTGAGAGCAAAGTGGGCAGAGCCGCTGACGGCTTCAGCTCAGGCGGAGGCGCAGGGGAGGACGCACAACAGAGGAACCCGTCGTCGAGAGCGGAGCTCGCAAAGCGGCGACACGATGCTGGCCGAAGACCCGCGGAAACGGCGAAAACCGCCCGAAAATGCAATACCCGCCTGGGCAGAGACTGGGGGATAGACACTGCCCGAGAAATTGGTAAGAAATTGCGAGTAATCGGGCAATATTAGCTGTAAAACGTGGCTCCGCGCCGTGAGGCAATATGGTGGAAAGAACGACAGTTAGATGCAGTGTTGTAAAAATGGCCATGGCGTGTTGTCAGTGAAGAATAAAGATAACCACGTTTAGGGTGTTAAATGCAATATTTTGTGTATTCCTTAATGGGATTTGTACGGTTGCTAGCTCTGTTTTGAGTTAACTTTGTAAGATTTCTTCAAGTACATTAGTTCCCGGCCATTTTTCGAGTTATTTCAACCTACGCATTAAAAAATTGCTTTGTCCTTGAAAGGGCAAATGCCCTTGTGTGAATTTGCTCGACAAAAACGACAAAATGAGGCAAATGTTCGGTTATTTGAATGAAGTGTTGAGACTAGTTGACGAAAAGAAGTTTAAGCAGATTTTTTTTATTTTCTGTGTCGTTGTTTTTTTTTTAAATGTTTTTCACCGAATTGCAAATCAAAATCGTACATAAAAATATACATTTTCTCACGCTATCCGACTGCAGACTGTACAGATGTGACTTACAACCAAATTTAAGTGAACGTGAGATGCTTTATGCTTGGTAATTAAAATAGTTTAAACAAATTACAACACGTTGCGAAAAATGCTCTAAATATTACTATTATATACAATTATTCCACTGTAGACACAATATAATAACTGTCCTTCACTTGTTTGTCGAATAAAGGTTCTATATGTTACAAAACCTTAGATATGCTTCGAAATACAAAATAGGGTGTTGGCTTTTAACCCTTCGAGGTACTGATTGGAAAAGAAATTTATATATGTACATAAATATCGTTTTATCTTGTGTTACACCTGTGAGACATGTTAATATAGATTTATTTTGTTAGAAAGCTTCACTAAAACTATAAAATATTAAGGAAACTCGAAAAAAAGTATTCAAAATTAAATAAAGAAATAAATTAAACATGATATCGCAGTTCAAGGACAGGGTTGTTGATAAGTCCACACAGGAAGGCAATTACTACACTTTATAAAGCAAATAATATAATATGTTGTATAATAGGTTTTTTTGTATCATAAACTATATTGTTAAATCCCTAAGGTGTAATACCACTCACTGTACATACCTCAAAATGACTTCTCAAATCCATTCTTAACTGGACATCACTGTTTAAGACAAAATTTTGTTGCATTTTGAACCCCCAAGACTTGGAAAAAAAAAAAAATTTGCCCAACCGAATGTGCAGCAAATTATTTGCAATTTTCCAATATGCTGATCAGTCCTAAAACAGACACGATAATTTAAAAAAAATATTTGTTAACACTAATAGCCTATTCTTATCCGATCGTTATGCCAGCCTATGTTGCATTTCTTATTTTGTCTTAAGTAATTGTAATCATGGTTTTTATTTTGCAGGGATTCCTGCGATATGTGACAGATTTCATCAAAGAAACAGGGAAATCATCTGACCCTCACCAAATGGTATGTTTGTTTTTAACCCACCCCAGGCTGTTAAATATTGCAGTCCTGCTAGCGTTTCTGTCTTCACTGCTATAGACATTTAACCAACAGGGGGTGCTGTTGTCACGTCTGAATGTATTTTTTTCTGTTTCAAAGCATTGCCGTGTAGCTTCTACGAAGTCCTGAACTACAGGATTGAAGCAATTCACAAAGCAATTGGGACATGTAAGTATTATTCTTAAAATATGTTAAATAAGTTTCGGAAATTCTTTTCGTGCTCTCTTTGCAAGTATGAAAAATCAAGTTGACTGTAATTACCACAAACTCAATCGAATAAACAACAGAATGTTTCTTTTTTAACAATTTTTATGTAAAAAATATTGCTAGGAAGTAATGCTAAACATAATTCTTATGTAGTGCCTGTGTACTATAGTATGCGTTAGCCGAAGTTTCCCTTAAAACAGTTACAATGGTGTGTCTGAAGAAAGGATAGTTCTGCCACCTAGTGTATGATGTGGTCAAGACATATCGATGTATGAGTGACCAAATGCCTGACTGTATGAAATATTTCGTACACAAATCAACTTGACTGTTAACCAAACCTCAAAAAGGTAATTGAAATCATCCAGCGCTACAAAAACTTGTTTTCAATGTTGACCTTTCCTCGTCCTATCATGTAGTGGAAATGTTAAAATTAGTAAAAGTTTTAGGTAACACATGACTTCCTCGTACACTGTATTAAAATAAATAGTTATTTTCAAATACGTTTTAGATAATTTAAAGTTAACATGTGAAGCAGTTCGAAGCAATGATTGTTCTTTATTTTCATAACTATTTATGTTTCCTAAATAAACTTGACCCCCCCACCCAAAAAAAGAACAAAAACACCACACACACCAAAAACTTCTACCGTCTCACAGAAAGTTCCATTTGACGGGCTTGCAAGTGTGCGCGTGATGATACATCGTCATTACCTATCACGTGACAAACATCACAAGGTTATCTCTGATTTGTACTAGGAATCTAGAAATTTCTTATCCAAATTTAGTTTAGGTCTGAAATGGACATTCAAGTAAGATAAGTATTATATGCACTGGGGTAATTTTCTGCTCATGATGAATTTACTATCTGTGGAGACCAAGCTGTTCTATGATGGTTAGGGCACAGCGAGTTCTCAGAATACAAATATCACTTCTACCTTCTTATATGGAATTCTTATTCTTATAACATTTATACCATTTCCGACACATCCACCATATTGAAAATGGATGAATCAAAATCAAGCAATGCCCAGCTCACTACCCAGTAGCAGGATTTCCTAGTGATGTAGTGCACTGTCACCACATTCTGTGTGTCTGCGCTACCATTGCCATATCTGGCAGCAGCATGACAAACTGGGTCAACCTTTTCAAATTTGCCGACTTTTACATTTTTCAAGTATATTTTTTCAATGTTGGTAAGTGGTCAGCCTGGGGTTTCCAAGGCACTTTTCACACCCTGCAGAAACACGCCACATACAGTCATTTCAATGCTGGAAGAGTGCCAGAAGGGAAGCGGTTTCAAACATGGCAGAAGGACCAGGAAGGTGTCGAACTATAGGTGGCAGCCTGGTGGCATTTTTTACTTGTTTGGGTTGTAACAAATTCACTGTAGCTACTTTTTTTTGCCTCCTGGGGAAACCTTCAGTAGGTAGACAGCATTAAGGGTAGTTACTGCATGGTTGTATGAAAAGCTCTAGTCTAGGCAAGTGAGATGGTTAATGTGGTTATGAAGTTGCACTTAGGGAATGCAGTTTTAACCAAGGCCTATAGAGGGCTGAATTAATGACATATAAAATACTATTAACCCAAAGGGGTGTCACTTTAAGGGTCTTGCTCAGACAGGTCTCAGAGTTAATTTACTTTTGACATGTTTGTTGGCATAATACCACTTCATTGTCAGGTATGCAGCTTTTGAAAGATGCGCCCCATGTTTACACATATACTTACTATAAGGTAAAGGGCATGCCGTAGTGTGCAAAGTAACATGATTTAATGTTCCATGGCAAGATTTATTAAAATTCAAAAATGTTTTCCTTTATCTCTGGATCTATTAGACATGAATTGAGTCTTCCAATTACAATTTCCATTGAAATGGGGGAAAAAACAAATTGAAAGGTTGCCGCTGGCAACAACAATTGCCTGTTTGCCGTGAACAATATGTTTCTCCTTCTATTCATTTAATGGCATATTGCGCATATAGCTAATAAATGGACTCTTTTGCATCTTAGATAAATTAACTCTCATTCAATCTATATGATAAATGAGTAAGGGAAAATGTCTACAAAAGAAGGGGTGTTGGTCATCAAGCAAATGAAATCTACAAAGCAAATCCCTCTATACAGGAAAACACATTTTGTCTACCCAAATGTTAAGGCAAATATATATGGTAACCAATATGAAAAAAAGATGTTTACAATAACGCAAAAAATATTTTGCTAAATTGAACACTATAATATGCACTAATGATTTCTGAAAAAAGACTTAAGTATCAGTTTAAATAATTTAATTTTTTAATAATTGGTAAAGATTCTGTTAGTGAAATTGGGATAATACATTTTTTTTTTAATTTCGTATTTTGCTGCTCATATACTGTAAGTTATGACCACATAGTTTCAACCTTTAAAGGAACAAAAGGTTGAAAATAAGTCCTATTAGTAACCGGGGTTGATGGGATTGCAGATTCAAAATTTTAATAAACTAAAATAGGAAGAGGTACATTTTAATTAGAATTAGGATTACATGTTGTGCTAAAAAAAACACCAAAATCTTGAAAAACATAAAGTTGTAATAGAGAAGTGTTTGTTTTCTCTTCAACTTGTTTAATTCAAGCCATTGCTTTGTAATGTAATGGTTTCATTTTTTTGATTTTTTCCCCATTACCATTTAAAATCTGCAGACTGAAATGCTTCAAACCTATCGAAACCAAGCACATCGAGAGGTCACTTATGTATTTACTAATTGTGTGTGGGTCTGATATATGTTAATATGGGTATGGGTATTCATTGCTCTTTTCTTCCCCACAGTGGAGATCTACACTGGTGTGAAGATTCTCAAAACATGAAGAAAAAGAAGACATCTCTGTAAGTTTGTTCAAATATTAATTTGCATGCCTATTAAGCCAATTAATTTAATGAGCAGAGTATTTTATTTTGAGAGATTATATGTGCCATTGTAGATCCCATCTGAAGAGGTTGACGATACTGCCCTTCTATTTTTAAGTCTTACCTAAATGTATCTTTGCTGCCATTCACTATTAGTTCTAAAGCAAACAAAAAGCCTACACGTTTGCACAAACAGTTCATAAAAGAAGCTATATTCATAAAGGAACATTTTAACAATACATGCATTTCATCTTTTGATAACTTCCTTAATTGTTAGAGAATTAAGTTATTTTTACTGTGGTGCTAATGTGTATATGGACTGTCTGCCTTCTGTTGGCTACATTTCCCCAAGGGTTTCTCAAAGTTGTATTTTCCAGTTTTATTATAATCTTTGAAATGATAGTTATTTGCACTTAAAATTTAAAACATGACCAATACCATGCAGCCTGCTGTATTTCAGCATTTGAAGTGATAGAAAACACGATTTTACACATTTAGATGTAAGGAAATAGACGTTGTTTGAAAGGTTGCATTAATACTTAGTAGATGGTATAACGTTGTCACTGTTGGTCAGTCATATCTTTGCTTTGATGACTGGTAATAATTCAAATTACAATCAAGGGAGGTTCAATTTGCATAAAGCGTTGTTTGCTCACATTCCACAGTTTTGTTTTGCTCTTTAGTTGACTGAACACCATTGTTGTTGTGTAATTACATACATTGCATGTGATGTAATTAAGAGGACGTTGGCTAATTATGCCACATGAATTCATCTGATGAAATTATTTACAAATAATTTGAGTCTTTAACCAACTTGAAGCTAATTAAGTCAATTGTTTTAAATTTATAAAAACATAATTTCACAACCACATAACTGCATCATCAGTAAAACTTGTACTTATCGAATTAGAATTTATTAAAGAATTTCAATGTGTGTGCTAATTGCCAGATCTATTAATTTATTTCAATAGATTGTCCTAATGCAATTTAACGCCACAAACATTGGTAGTAAAATAATATTTAAATAGCTCTGATACTACATTGAAGAACAGTCATGCCGCTGGATTACAGACACCTCAGTATTGATAGTGCAATCTAATGCATATGCCGATTTGATGAATATAATCTACTGTCAATAACAATAGCAACTCAAACCAAATATGTTTTGGATTGGGTTGTCTTTCCAAGCTCATTGAAGAGTAACAGTCATCTCGACAATGCTAGCTAATGCAAGTATAAGCTAGCTTTGTATTTGGCTAATCTGTTTTTTATTTTATTCTACTTCCGCATGCTGTTTTGAACTGCTGGGCAGTGTTTCATTACTCTTTTCAGTTGTACTGTGGGCTTACAACTTTTCCTTCTTTTTTTTTTATCCTATCAAGACCCCATTCAACTGGATATTGCTGAAGTGGAGACAGCGTTTTTTAACATGAAGATTTGAAGTCATTTGGCAGTTAGCCAAATTTTTGACAAGATGAAACCATTTTTTGTATGGATTTGACGTATGGATTTTTTGTGTTTTTTCTTTCCGACAACATGGACACTGGAACTCTATTGCTGGTTATACAGTGGACTTCATGAAAAATGAAATTGTGTTTGGGAAACACGAAATCCGCCTTTGTGTAATTGATATTTAAATGCTGTTTTTTAATAAAATATATGTCCTCGTATATTTCTTGGCTTTGTGTCATTGGCTAATTACCAGGAAATCACAGAAACTCATTTGGCATAATATTTTGACACCGTTGAAACCGTTAGCTTGGCTGTTGGTTAAATGTTTTGAACAAATGACTCTGTCGATCATCATCAAGTTTTTCCCCATTTTATTTAAAAGTTAGCCAAGTGCTTAACCGTTTTACTGGGTTTCGGAATCTCCTGAAGTAATGCTTTTCTAGAGTATTGCTTTATAAAATAAATTATCAATCATTTGTTGAGCGGAAAAGAAAGTGGTTGGAAATGCGTACTTGCGGCTTAATGTATCTTCATCCAAACCCATCAAAACAGTTGAATACACAAAATATGTGAAAGAGGCACTGAAAAGCAGTTAGCATTGGTTATTATGTGAACAGAAATGGTGTCCAAAGCCTTGCCAAAATGGCTTCTTGTTGTCCTTCTTCCTGTCTATGCAGGAAGTGATGTAATTGGTGCAAAAACGTTATACTTTTTATAGGCTCTCATAGTTCTCTTCTTTGGTAAAATGTAAAGAAGGATTTGAACTTGAAGACTGTGCCCCGGTTAGTAAGATGTACTTAAGTTTACATAAAAGTATATTAAAACATAATAAAAGGGGTGGGACTTAAACATCACCTGAGTGTGGTGTAAATGGAAATAACGTCAATCAAAGGCAAAGCTTTCAGAGCTAGGAAGGAGCTCTAGATGGCGGCTGAGCCTTGGGAAGGGCGCTATGGGCTTTTGTCGGAAGGTTCTTCTCTTCTGGTTTTCGATTGAAATTGCTTAATTCTGATAGTAAACCTGTGGATTTGAGCGTACGATCGTTGTTTTTGCGAAGATTTGGGCGATTTGTGGCGATTTTGTGCTGATATTTGAGCCGAGCGAGTCGTCTGTGCTGCGGAGTGCTTGTCGTTGTTTTCCACACTGGGCTCTGGCAGCCATGGCGCGCCTCCATTTTTAGTGTGCTGCTCGCGTCTGTCTCTCTCAGTCTGACAGTAGATGAAGACTGTAAAGGCCTACAATCTTCTTGAATCGAGGCACTTTTTTATAATTTATTGTCCAATTATTGCTTTTACAGAATTATTTCCTATTTTCAAAAAAAAAAAAAAAATCCAGTAACCGAGCGAAGGTGAATCTAATATTTCATTTGTAGGTTACGACCTTTCCTCACATTGAATCGGTCTGTTTGCATTGTGGAATGCATAATTTCCCGTTTTTCTTATCCTTAAAGCTTATTTTTCTAATCCTTCATCTGATGACGCAGTTAGAATTAATTGCATGCGGCTTGATCCGTTGACTATATTGAAAGACACAAGTTGGATCCCGAACTGAAAAGTACTAGCGCCTGACATTTTCCTCTGCTACATTAAGATTAAATAATGATCTCCAAATATATCGATTTAATGCCCTTTTTCCTAACCCGTTTCGCATCGTCTGCCTTTTAGCTGCCACCTGAGCAAAGGCTGTCTTGTGGGACTCGTATTGTAGTTCATGCTTCCTGTAACTTTTTGACAGCAAATATCAGGGCAAAAAGACCATCCTGCCACAGATTTTCAGGATTATACGATGATGAAGAGTAAAAGTAAAAAGCAAGAGGATGAAGGATCGACACAAAGCAATGCATCAAGGTATGATCCTTAAATTTTTTTTTTTTTTTTTTTTTACATTCTTCCAAACCTTTCATTGTTTACCTTGTCAAACATGGTTGGTCACCTGTGTGTACACTTGCAACGTGGTTTTGTTGAAAGTGCACCACTCTCGTGAATGACCTTGCTATTGTTTAATAGCCACACCCTGGTTTTCGTGCCATTTCTTACACCCAGTCTTAAGGTGTCAGGCCTTTTGCCCACAAGATATGTGTTAGACCAATGCAAAAGTCGTTTGTCCTGTATTATGTTGCACATGACTTGTCACAACGTGTTTCTGATGTCCCATCGCTATAAAGTAATATGACCTTCTCTTTCTATTTGGTACTGCATTGCACCATTTTATCAACGTTGGTTGTTTTTTATTTTATTTCACAAATAATGTATTGCTTTGGTTTTTGTTTTGATCAGTAACATGCCCAGCCTATTATAGCTTTTATAGTTAAAGGGTGTCGTTTATTCTGTTATTCTTCACCAGATACAGCTTTTGTGTGGTTACAATTTAATATCATTCTGATCTTTTATCTGAGGCCTGTACAAATAAAATTGACAAGGAAATTCAAGCACTTTCAGATTGAAGGCCATATTGACCAAATTTAATGTTTGTATTTTTTAAAAAACCTTTTTTTTTTTTTTTTTTTTTTTTTTTTTTTTTTTTGTTAAAGAAAAGTACCTCACTTTTTCATAACTATTTTGACAGTTCTATCAATGTTGATATGGTTGTGTCACATGCCCTTTTAACCTTAAACTTAACATTTGTTTTCAGGACAATCTTTTTTACTTTCTATAAAGAGCTTACTTGCAATTGACAATTTTAATGAGAATGTGTCTCCTTGACTCCTAATTGTTTTGTAGAGTCACTGAATTACTGCTTTTACTTACTAAGCAAGAGATTTATTTTACCTTGATAGCCAATCACGTATATTTGTAATTTTTAAGTATATAACATCTTTAAAGGGCACTTTTCTCATAAAAGGCACTGTGTATTGATTAATGTAATACACATGAAGATTGATGTGTTGACTGTTGCATCTGTTTTAACATGTCTGAAGATTGTGAGTGTTACAGCTAAATGTTCTTTTGTGATTAAATCTGGCTTTGTTTAATATCAGGTGGTGTATAAAGGTCTGTGGTCAAGAGTCTTAACACTAAATGTTGTTTTTTTTAATTTCTACAACATTGTCAAATTTTCTTTTCATGAAAAGGTACTAAAATCATCAAAGCTGGTAAATTGAGAAAATGAAAATGTGTTATCAGGTATCTGAATCTTCTAATATAAAAACAAGTGGATACATCATTATATTCTGATCAATAAAGATGGTTTTTAAAAAAAATACCAGGTCATTTGCATGGTTTCAGAACAAAACAGAAACTACAAGTAGCAAACAATGTTTGTTTCACATAAATGCTGTCGTCCAAAATAGTTGGTATTAGAACTGCTGCCATGTTCTCACAAATAATGCATATCCCAAAAGAGTTTCTATTTTTTGAGGGACACATTGGGATGCCAAGTGCAGGTAATCAGCCTCAGCATTTCACTGTCTTGTGCACTGCAGCAGGTTACATCACACTTGTAGTTTTTCTGTGTGATCTTGTGGCAGCCATTTTAGTATTTTTAGCTGAGTGAAAATGTCCTCTGTTACTGATGACAGCTAACTTTCTAAGACTGACAGATGGTCACTGTGGACATGCTGAGACAGCAGATTGAGCAACTGAAAATCTGGTTTTCTGACATTAAGTTTTCTTAAACAACATGTACATGCTCCACTAGGTCACAAAATGGCCCTTACTTTGTGTTCCTCAGCTTGCTCACTTATCTGTATTAATACTCAGCACTGAACTACATAGAGGAGGAACAGGAAGAGTTGAGACCTTGAAAAGTCCTGCGTACTGCGCCTCTATAGGATAGGCGGCCACCTAGCAACACGGCAGCCAATGACAATTCGAGTTTATTTCCACGTCCCACCCACTTGTGACCTCACTTAAAGCGGAAGGAATCACGTACCTCTGTGTACAGTAATTGGAAGTACCCCAGTGCAAGACCAGTTATCCAATCATTGTACACATTTTAATTCCACTTACAATGGACTTAATTAGATCTGGCTTTATTCTTTTAAATACCTAGCTTTTGTACACATGGCAGAATACAGAAACAGTTAAAGGATATACGTAGCAATTACAAGACACTCTATATTTGTTACGCTTGAAACCATTACTATATTCTGAATTTCAATCTTTGTAAGCCACAAACCTGTGTCTTTCCAGTGTTATCCATGTAAGGCTATGTGACTCCTGCTGTAGTCTGAATGAGTGTAGCGCCCCCATCTGTCCAATCGAGGAATTACATAAGGGGAAAGGTCACCGTGTCAAGCTCTGTTTTATCCACTGATGACGACCACTGTCACATTAGTGTGGTGTCGTCTCGAAACAAAGCCAAAGTCTCTTATATTTATTCTACTAATTGCATCTCCATTAATTCCCCCCTTTTTACTTATGAATTGCTAAATATGTCAACGTCATTCAACTTTTAAAAATTCCCAAAAATTCTGACCAAGGGAGGGGGACTGCTCACAACTCTTCAGTTTAAGGAGGCAAAGGCAAAGAACCAGTTGCATGTCTTGAATTGAATTTGTTTACTTATTTGTCAGTCTTTAGATCTAGATTAGACTTGTCTTGACAGTAGTTGTGTACCTTTACTACGTTCAGTTATCTCGTGCAAGTTTTCTTGAAACTAATAATGATCTTTGTATTTGATTATATTACTATTGTGCTGCAGGTCAGCAGGCCAGGAAGTCTTGAAATATGCACTGGAGCTCAGTTTTATTTTAGCAGTGGAAAGCTGATCTTAAACTTTTCAAAGTACGTGTAAGAGGATTTGACTATCGAAAAGAGAATGAGGTCATTGTAAGTCCTAGTTAAGTAAAGAGCATGCTGCATGATATAATGACGTTCGGCTGAAAGTCCCAGCTGATTCAAGCTATCAAGCTGTCTTATCCATGTTCCAGTGGGATTTTTAACTTGTTTCCCCTATCAGCCCACATATTGTCCACATTGCTGTTCGGTAGGGTTGTGACAATACAATACTAATTGCAATAATCATATCGGATTTGAAAATATACATCTCGATACTCTGACACCATTAAATATAATCTAATTATATATAGAAACTATAATTTATTTCACATGAACTGCATGAATGATGTACAATATGCATGGGGAAGTAACGAGAAACCTCCCAGAAGATAAACTATGGTTACATCAGTACCATTCATTATACTGCTGTTCAAATAATTAATTAGTTAGAATATTAGTAAGTTAATGTATCATGATCCATATGAAATTGGGTCTTGTGTATTACCATTTGTATCGCAATGTGAATATAGTGTATTATTACACCTTTATTGTTCGGTGTACAGAGTTCCACACAAAAATACACACGCCGAAAAATAAACCAAAAAATTGAACGTGTTCCTTTTCCTCTAGCAACTCGGCCTCAGAAGAATCCAACCGCTCTGCGTCGGACTCCGGAAGTCAGTCAGAGAGCGAGCATGGCAGCGAGAGGAGGAGATTGCGCAACTCCGAATCAAACAGCACCTCAGAGTCCGAGAGTCACTCTGAGTCAGAGAGCGAGTCCGCAGAGTCCAAATCACAGCAGCACACTGCAGAAGTCAAAGGCAAGCCAGTTAGAAAGAAGGAGCGGCTGGCTGATGTGAAGAAGGTAAAGGTAGTTGAATTTCTGCCTAAGTCTTCTGTGGCGACTAAAGCTGTGCTCTAATAATGAAGATTGAGTTCACTTACAATCAGCCTCTTATATAATTATGTAGAGTTTGACATTTAGGACAGTTGTGGTTGGAAATGCATAGTCAAACTAGGTCGTGGGCATTGTAGGAAACATTTTAACACAATTTATCACTTTAAAATGTGCTATTGTCCCACAGTAAAGCACACATAGGAAGTCGGTTAGTCAACTGAAGATGGTGAGAGCCACAGAAACATCTGGGAAAATCAATCATTAAATGAAAGAAGCACATGCTTTGCTTTCCGAAGCTCTACCTATGATCTTCATCAGAACACTGTAATTTATGTCTAAGTTGAGTCCAAGTGAATTAATTCAAATGACAATTAGACTATAGCTAACTAGAGTTGAAGCAATTAGAATAATCAATTAAGCAAAATTAAGCTGCAAAAATAAATTTATGGCTGGAAAAAATTAGTTGACTACTATTTTGATAACTGATATTTAAAGCATTTAAAGTTTCAGGGTTCTCAATCTATTGCATTTCTTTGCAGTTTAGGAGAAGTAGATGAAGAGATGGTTTTTGGTCTGCTGGACAAACAAAGCAGCTTTTAGTTTAGGCTCATAGGAAACTTTGAACATTTTTTACAGTTTTTGATAAGTCATGAAAATGATCTAAAGAACAATCAGTAATGGAAATTATAGATGAACGGTGATTCTGGGGCTGCAGATGATTTTTTACCATTACTTGCAGCCTGTTAGAAAGATTTAATGACAACAGAATGTGACATTTTGTGTAGTGATGTTGAAATTCTGTGGCTCTTAAATGGGTGTCGGTCTCCGTTTACAGATGTGGGACGCACATCCAGATGTGTATGGGGTCAGAAGGTCAAATCGCAGCAGACAAGAGCCGACTCGTTTCAGTGTTGGAGCTGGGGTGAGTGGATGAGATTGAAAGCTTGAAGACAGACAAAGAAACACAAAAACAGTATTGTGATGCAGCATCACCTCAATCTGTGCTGTCATAGCTCCGCTGGCATCAGCTCTTTTTAAGTGAGCTACAGTGCCCTCTAGTGGCTCTTTGAAAGGTGTGCTGCTTCATTTCATGCGGTCACGCAGTCACAAAGCTATTGCTGAAACATGTATGTGCTTTGCTGACCACATTTACAGGGTAGCAGTGACTCTGAGAGTGAAAGTCCAAAGAGAAAAACATCCCGCGCCAAGAAAAAGGAGTAAGTATCAAGACATAACAAGTTTATGAGGTTTGTTCTTATTTATTGTATAGAGCAAAGCTGTCATGTATTTACACTGTTCCATACTGGTTTTTTTTGCATAGTCCATCTCTGTGTTTGCCATTGTGCTGTGATGATACTGTGACCCTACCATTTTAAGATGGTGTGTAACTGGGTATCTGTTTGCTCCAAATGGGCTCTGTTAGCTTCAGTCAGGCCAGGGGATGTTGTACATTCACATCAAATTTGATTGGTCCAATCAGCAGCTTCTCCCTGATCAAATTGGCTTGTGGCGAACACCCTATGGCCAGCATTTGATGAAATTTGAAATTGGTTATGGCAGTGATGGGCCTCAAGGGTGAACTTGTGGTATTTCTTTGTTGTAAGAAATATCTGGAAAGATGATACCTCAAATGATGAAGAGGAGGAAGAGGAGGAGTCTTCCGACATTACAGACAGTGAGCAGGAAGAGAAAAAAGTTAGATCCAGACGTCTTCCTGCTAGAAGGTAAGAGTGTAGCGAGGCCTGGCCATCAGACAGCTACCCACTGGTCAAATTATTCCATGTTGTGTGAACAGATGTTGGTCTGATATACATGCTGCAGAAATTCAGCATAAAATGCATCTGAATTATAAACAAATCATTAAACCTGATCCAAAGATTTTCACACTGTAAAAATTGGCTTTGCCAGCTGTTTGCTGCAGTTTGTTAATCAGCCCGTCAGTTGCTGTAACAACGACTCAGCAGGTTGGGCCCACAAGTCTAAGTGGTTTGTGCATTTCTGTGT
Organism: Mola mola; assembly: GCA_001698575.1. Classification (NCBI taxonomy): domain Eukaryota; kingdom Metazoa; phylum Chordata; class Actinopteri; order Tetraodontiformes; family Molidae; genus Mola; species Mola mola. Next base: position 5,907,553 of record KV751345.1, read on the forward strand.
TTCTTTTTTAACTGCGTGTCTTACAGACCTCAGACCAAGTCAACAGGGAAAAAGCAGCTGTCTCAAAAGGGAAGGAAATCCAGGAAACAAGACTCATCTGCCGAGGAGGAGGACGACGACGAGGACGACGAGGATGATGATGACGACGATGGGGAAGACACTCCCAAAAGACAGACTCAAAGAAGGGGCGCCACAAAGGTCAAAAGGTGGATCTTTGTTTAGAATTATAAGACAGGTTTTGTGGTCCTGGTTCACACCTAATAGTTTGCTTCCTTGGTACTTGCCTGATTTAAGTTATAAACACTGTTTCGTTTTTCAGATGGTTCGGTTCTTGTTCAAATCCCAAATCGACTATAAATGAGTAAGCAAAAGTCGTGTGCGCAGAATTACGGTAAATAACTGGTCAGACGAATAGGAGAGTCAAAAAGGACAAAAACCCTCACAATATTAACTGCAGCCTACATCATGGAGCATGGGTCATTTTTCCTGCTCGTCTGCTCTTCTTGAGCGCCTATCAGCAGATTTTAGCAGATGGCACATTCAAACAGAGAGTCGGACAATGTGCACTGAATAACAATTTGTATCTTTCATGAAAAACGGTCTGCAATAACGAAAATGTACCATGACAAGCTGCCTCATCGTGGGTCTTTGGTTTAATATATTGCTGAAGTCGCCATACTAAATAAAGTTCTCTATTATCAGAAGAACTGCCACATTTCTGCAGTGTGGTCCGTATTTTTATGTATTGTTGATGCAACCTCTTAACTTTTACATGACGCTGCGTAGCACTTTTGCTTAAATTGATACTGCTTCAGTCTCGTTTAAGGCTGAACACATCCATGTTCCTGTGTACTTTTTCCCACTGTGAGAAATCTTTGGTTTGGTTCAACTGGACTGAACTAGGCTGGTGTGAACATGACCTTAGACTCCAGGATGTTTCACAAAATTTTCTTTTGAACTTCATACTCATGCTGCATTCACAGTTACAAAGAGGACCAACATGACTTTGAAACTGACTCAGATGACCTGATTGAAATGACGGGGGACGCGGGCGAGGAGCAGCAGGATGATGACAGTGAGACCATTGAGAGGATTATGGACACCAGGACAAGCAAAAAAGAAGGTAACACTCATTCACCTTTGCTTTTAATCAAAAATATTTGCCAAGAGTCAACAGTTTGAAGTCTTTTTTTAATTTTTTTTTTTAAATTTGTCATAGCCACTGGTGCTTCGACTACTGTGTACGCTGTGGAGGAAAATGGAGACCCGAGTGAAGGCTTTGACCCCCAGAACGATGAAGGCGAGACCCAGTATCTGATCAAGTGGAAAGGCTGGTCCTACATCCACAACACGTGGGAGAGCATGGACTCTCTGACGCAGCAGAAGGTCAAAGGACTAAAGAAGCTGGACAACTATAAAAAGAAGCAGGAGGAGCTAAATTACTGGTAAAAATCATTGGATTGAACATTTACAGATGTTCAACTTTCAGCCATTTCACTGTATATCCTGACGTTGTTTGCAGGCTGAGAAAGGCGTCCCCAGAGGATGTGGAGTTCCATAACTGCCAACAGGAGCTCACTGCTGATTTGAGCAAGCAGTTTCAGTTTGTGGAGCGTGTTATCGGTAAAAAATCATTATCATATGTCATTGCTTTTGACTGATGATGCTGCAAATAACTAAAGCGAATTTCCATACACAAACAGCAACAAGAACGGGAAAGACAGCAGCATCCTCTGACTTCCCCTGTAAGCCTTTTGAATTTTCACTCTTAGATTTTATTTGCAGCTTTTTGTTTCAATGATCTCCTGTGCTGTTGCGTTCCCATCCAATATTAGTTTTTCTAAGAATGTGCCTGCTTTTTAAACAGCTCACAGTCACAAGACTCCATCCTCCAATGAGCCAGAGTATCTGTGCAAGTGGATGGGCTTGCCATATTCTGAGTGCAGCTGGGAAGACGGGGCTTTGGTCAGAAAGAAGTTTCAGCACTGCATAGACAGCTTCATGAACCGAAACTCCAGCAAAACTGTCCCCTCTAAAGACTGCAAGGTAAGTCAAAGTCTCTCCTCTATATTCTACTAGGTATAGATTTTATTAAAGCACTTCTCTTGGGGAGGTTATTAAAAACTACTTTTTTGTTCCTGTCATTTTTCAGGTACTGAAGCAGAGACCGAGGTTTGTGGCTCTGAAGAAACAGCCGTTGTTTATTGGAGATGAGAACCTCCAGCTGAGAGATTATCAGCTCGATGGGTTGAACTGGTTGGCTCACTCCTGGTGCAGGTAAAACGAAAAATGGAACAGTACATGTTGGTTTTGATGACCTCGTGTGGAAAAACCAGTGGAAGTAAATGGGTAAAGCCACACCCATTTCTCATTCCCCTTCCACAGGTGCAACAGCGTTATCCTCGCTGATGAGATGGGACTGGGAAAGACCATCCAGACCATCTCCTTCCTCTCCTACCTGTTTCACCAGCATCAGCTGTACGGGCCCTTCCTGCTGGTGGTGCCCCTGTCCACGCTCACCTCCTGGCAGAGGGAGTTTGAAACCTGGGCGCCAGACATGAACGTGGTGGTCTATCTCGGTGACGTCATGAGCAGGAAAACGGTGGGTTGACTCTGCAGAGGTTTTTGGCTTTTGGTCTGTTTTGGTGACATGAACCTGACATTGCTGTTTCTGTTTTGTACAGATCCGTGACTACGAGTGGGTGAACCACCAGACGAAAAGAATACGCTTCAGTGCACTTTTAACCACTTATGAAATTCTACTTAAAGATAAGGTTGGTGCACGAATCAATTTTTTTGTACAGTTGCAGTGTTACCGTGGCAGGGACTGTGCCTACAGGGTGGATTTTGGATGGACTGCTTGTATTTGTCCTTTACAAATACTTCAAAGAATAACATCAGTTACTCTGTTTCTAAGTCATATTGTCAACAACTAATTTCTTCTTAATTCTTGTCATAATTTAACACACAGATGTTATTTGTGCATCTTGCCGCGCTTACAGCTCAGGTGTCTGACTGTACTGGTTTCACCAGTTATTTAAGAAAGTGAACGTTTAATATATTCTAGATTCTTTACATGTAAAAAAAAAAAAAAACACGCTACAAGTTTTGATAAATTTGATAAAAAGCACATCAGAAAATATTTAACTTAAAATGGTATTTTAAATCAAAACAACCAAAGCCTTTAAACATCTCACTCTACATATAATGAATATAGATGATATGAACATTTTTGAAATTAAATTAAATTTTTCCACTATACTCCATTTTTTTTTTTACTTTTTTTGAGATGATTGAGTACTTACAGCAACATGCTCTGCCCTTCCCCATCTTGTATCTCATTCCTTGCACCTGTTCTGTTGACTTTCAGCAGCCACAGAATGTTTCAGAAAGTCGCCCAAAAACCCCCACCTGCAATTCTGTTTTTACAACAGCAGGCGTTCCACTGGTGGAGGAGACTTAATTTTGCAACAGTTGAATCCCAATGACATTGCATCAACCTGTGATACTTACAAGCTTAAATCAAGGGATCAAGGGTGCAGTGAAGCTCACAATAAGCATGAGAGGACTGTGCTTTTGCAGGAGCAATGTAGGAGCTGCGGAGAACGGGGCAGTACAGTGTCAACATTAGATTGAGTTTTAATTTCCCACTAGTTCATCAAATTTAAATGCTATTCCTTTGTGGGGATAAAAGATACTAAAATGGGTCACTAAATTTAACTTGGCAGATACAAATATACCTGAGCAGCCTGCCAAAGTAACATCTAGCCTTTCTGTGGGAAAACATTGTGTGTGAGTATGTCTGAGTGTGTGTGTATGTGGGGGGCGGTTAATGTGGCTGGTGGGGTTGATATTGTCTCGAGCTGCCAGAGGAACTGTGCTGATTTATTTATTACACAGTGTGTCAGTGCATGAAGGGATTGGATCATTGTGGTTTAACAAGGACTTACTATTTGTTTCCAG
>KV751345.1:5911604-5927860 GCA_001698575.1 Mola mola
GGATAAAGGTCACAGACTGAAGAATGATGACTCCTTGCTGTATAAAACATTAATGGAGTTCAGGTCCAATCACAGACTCCTCATTACTGGCACTCCACTGCAGAACTCCCTCAAAGAGCTCTGGTCACTGCTGCACTTCCTCATGCCTGACAAGTACGTCCCAGGCGATTGATGTGATTTTGAGCTAAAACCAGCCTGGTACGAGCCTTGTTTGGTATCTCTTGTGCACTGCAGGTTTGATTCTTGGGAGGATTTTGAGGATGAACACGGGAAAGGAAGGGATAATGGTTATCAGAGTCTCCACAAAGTCCTTGAGCCCTTCCTGTTGCGACGCGTCAAGAAAGATGTGGAGAAGTCTCTTCCCGCCAAGGTGGAGCAGATCCTGCGTGTGGACATGACTGCGCAGCAGAAGCAATTCTACAAGTACGATTTTAACTTTATCTTTTTTTTCCCCCTACACAAACCCCTTGTACAGCAGCTGCAACTGTCTGTTCCATTATTTTAATTTGTTCCTCAATATCTCCAGGTGGATTTTAACGAGAAATTACAAAGCTCTTTCCAAAGGCACCCGAGGCAGCTCCTCCGGCTTTCTCAACATTGTTATGGAGCTGAAAAAGTGCTGCAACCACAGTTTCCTCATTAAACAACCCGACGATGGAGAAATTGAAACCCAAGAGGAACACCTGCAGGTTTGTCTCCGCACAAATCATCAGTAGCTCCCAGCAACACCCTCAGGTGATCTGTGCTCTGCAGAGGAAAGCAGTCGTGACGTAACAAGAATGAAATCGTGACATTTCCAACAGAGGGTTCTGTGGTCTGACTCTTAGTGTTTACACTCTAACCCCTTTCAGGGCCTGGTACGGGGCAGCGGCAAGCTGGTGCTGCTGGCCAAACTGCTGACCAGACTCAGAGAGAGAGGCAACCGAGTGCTGATCTTCTCTCAGATGGTCAGGATGTTGGACATTCTGGCTGAATACCTCACCAAGAACCGCTACCCGTTCCAGGTAAGATTTGCATTTTCAATTCTATATTTCTGGTCAGTATGTTAATATTTGTTACAAAACATACATAAAATTGTTAAAAATATACATAAAATTGTTTAAAAATATACATAAAGTGCTGTCATCTTCTCAGTGTTGATGATTTTTCATTTTCAATGCCGCATGACCAGTATCTCAGAAACCGACTCTAGTCTGACAGGGTCATGTAGGCAGAGTGTTGCCTTTATTGGCAGTGATGAGCTTTTGGGTCACTGCATTGGACAAGCCGGATCAGATGTCAGTTGCCTTTACGCGCGTATCCCACCAGGCTTGAGAGTTCATGTGGTTATTTATATCAACAAGTTATTTTCTGCTGAAGTCACTTGACTCTCGGTGTTTTTATTGACTTGGCCTTTGGTGCAGGCTGTTGAGATAAGGCTGAACACATAGACGGGTGGTACTATGGCATGTAAAGCAAAGTGATTCTAAGGTTCTAGCAGGAAATCTTCAGCGGTTGATTGTCTCTGCCTGTCTCCTTTCCAGCGGCTGGACGGTTCCATAAAGGGAGAAATCCGAAAGCAAGCTCTCGACCACTTCAATGCAGAAGGCTCAGAGGTGTGTGTGCTAATACACTTTACAAGTGGTAAACATGGAGATTCTACATGTGAAAGTGTGTAATTGTGTTTTGATTTTTCAGTAAAACATTTTTGCACGTAGTGGGAAAGTGACTGCTCTAATTAATCACCTGCACTAGAAGAAGGATATATTTGATAAATGGTGTGAGAAGAATCAAATATGCATGATGAGAAGAAAGCAGTAAATGTAATTCATGATGGTCGGTTCTCTTATTCTTGGCATAGCAAGACAGTTGTAGAATGGTTACGTGTTGGAGCATATTGCGTGAGTGAGAGCTGTATTAAGTTTCATCTGTTTTCTAGGACTTCTGCTTTCTGCTGTCCACCAGAGCCGGAGGTTTAGGGATCAACTTGGCCTCGGCAGACACCGTAGTCATCTTTGACTCCGACTGGAACCCTCAAAACGACCTGCAGGCTCAAGCCAGGGCTCACAGAATCGGCCAGAAGAAGCAGGTAATCCTCTGGGCACGTTGACGATTTTCACTTCTGCAGAACTGGCAAGGCTGTTTTATAAAAAGTAAGAAAATGATACCTACACTTTCACTTCACAGGTGAATATTTATCGCCTGGTCACCAAAGGAACGGTGGAGGAGGACATCATCGAGAGGGCGAAGAAGAAGATGGTTTTGGACCATCTGGTCATTCAGAGAATGGACACCACCGGGCGAACTGTACTCGACAGCAACTCAAGAAACACAAAGTAAGATGTCCAAAAATAATTTGCAGGTTGATTTTATATAATATCGAAACAATGAAAATTCATGTTTGTTTTTTTTCTGAATTTCAGTTCAAATCCGTTCAATAAAGAAGAACTGACTGCCATCCTTAAGTTTGGTGCGGAGGAGCTCTTCAAAGAGGCGGAAGGAGAAGAGTCCGAGCCGCAGGTATAACACTGAATAATCATCGTAGGTGCTCTAAACTATACTTGATGCTTGTTTGTGAAAAATCAAACCAGAATTGCTTTGTTTGTGTAGGAGATGGACATCGATGAGATCCTGAGGTTGGCTGAAACGCGAGAAAGTGACCAGGGCTCAAGTGCTACAGATGAACTTCTTTCTCAGTTTAAGGTACCTGCAAATTTCTACTCTTTCATTATTTTTTTCAGTATATTCAATATTACAACACAATAACCACAGTTTTTTCAAAATAATATCCAGTTCCATTATTGATCCCATTTAAGCTATTCATTTACAATCACCACATTGACACATTCAGCACTCTTATGTTCACATAAACTTATATTTTATTCACCATGCGCACCACCTACAACACCATCATCAGTATATAGTACATAAGTATTGGCTTACTTACTGTGTAAGTAAGCTCTCCTCCTATAAAGTCTCATCAATTTTGTACCAGATGTTATGAGTTTTTTTCCCCACAATCTTCTTTTCAGTGTTAAAATAATTAGTATTGAAATATATGTATGAACTATGTTTCTGTTTTAGTATATTCTTGTCATTAGTCTATTGACTTAAACGCAAGTCGTCATTCTCAGCAATGTTGTATGTAAATCTTAAACAGCCCTTGCATTTTTTTTGTCTTTATTCCATTTGTTATATATATTTTGTGGTAATCCATTGCATTCAGCTTTGGTAAGGATAATGAATACATGCTTACTTGTCTTTTTCACTTGCTAATACTTTTGCATGAATATATCTCACCCCTATTAATTATATGAAATTAAAAATTCAACTGTTTTAACTCCTCTGATCCTCTCTGCTTGTTGGCGCAGGTGGCCAATTTTTCCAGCATGGAAGAGAGCACTCCCGAGTTTGAGGAGAAGCCAGTGCGAGAATGGGATAACATCATCCCTGAAGAGCAGCGTCGCAAAATTGAGGAGGAGGAGAAGCAGCGGGAAATGGAGGACATCTTCATGCTACCAAGAAGCAGGAGCTCCAACAAACGGGTAAATAGGATTCGAACACGCTCTCAACATAACCGGTGGCTCTCAGAAAAGCTGCTTCCTAAGCTATTGTCACTGTGGTTTGATTCAGGCTCGGGCCAATGACAGTGACAGTGACGTGGGCTCTAAGCTGAAGCACCGCTCCTCAGGCTCTGAGAGCGAGACTGATGACAGCGATGACGACAAGAAGCCGAAGAGGAGAGGCAGGCCACGTGCCCGCAAAAACAACGTGGAGGGCTTCACTGACGCTGAGATACGCAGGTGAAGAATTTAGTTTAGTTTAGTCTGTTCTTATCAGGGTCAAAATGAAGATGTATTCATTATAATCTCATTAACAGGTTCATTAAGGCGTACAAGAAATTTGGATCTCCTCTTGAAAGGTGAGCTTGTTAACGAGTGATCTTGTTATGTCTCCATCGTGTGAGTAAGTGTTAAGTTGAGTCCTTGTTGTATCTAGGTTGGAGGCCATCGCCCGAGACTCTGAGCTGGTCGACAAGTCCATAGCAGACCTGAAGAGACTCGGTGAACTGATTCATTCCAGCTGTGTGACTGCAGTGCAGGAGCACGAGGAGCACCTTAAGGAGAACCCAGTTGAAGGTATTTTTGTGTCAGGTGTTTGGACTTTTACATTTACATTTCAAAGAAATTCCCATTGCCCCCGGGAATGACGCACCTTACTGTTCTACTATTCCAGCGAAAGGTCCTGGGAAACGACGAGGAATTAACATCAAGATTGCAGGGGTGCAGGTCAACGCCAAGTCCATCATCCAGCACGAGGAAGAGTTTGAGCCTCTACACAAAGCAGTGCCCTCCAACCCTGTTGACAGAAATAAGTAAGATCCCACCACAGAGACAGGCTTCGTATTTTGTTCGAGATAAGATGTCTAGGAAAGGCGTGTCTGTGTTTATAGATTAAATATGACAAATCTCTGTCTCCCGCAGGTTCACACTCACCTACAGGGTCAAGGTCGCCCACTTTGATGTAGACTGGGATTTGCAGGATGACATCCAGCTCTTGCTTGGTATTTACGAGCATGGCTTTGGAAACTGGGACCTGATCAAGACGGATTCTGACCTTAAAATGGCTGAAAAGGCAAATGTCTCAATTCTATTCTTTGACACTAAGTCAGGGAGGGTTCTTGTAAATATGAGCATTCACTCACCTGGAATCTTACCTAAACTGTCCTTTTTAGATATCGTAATGTTTTTTGGTTTTTAAAGTCAGGAGTGTAACATTTGTTTGCTCTGCACAGATTCTCCCAGACGATCCGAGCAAGAAGCCTCAGGCCAAGCAGTTGCAGGCGAGAGCCGAGTATCTCCTGAAGCTGCTGAAAAAAGAACAAGACAGCACGGACTTGTCTAAATCCGTGGAGGAGGTACGCTGCCATTAATCACAGACTAACTCACCCGAACTCTTCACCATGCAAAGTTTGCATTTGATCTGCACAAAGCAACCTCCCACCCACCCAGCTCACCACTGTGTTCCTCTGAAGGTCAAAGTGAAGAAGAGGAAGCCTCGGGTGAAAAAGGAGAACAAGATCATCAAGGACGAGCAGGGCAATGATGTCGCCTCGCCCCGCCTGTCGGACAACCCATCGGAGGAGGGCGAAGTCAAGGTCTGTGGCAAAATCACCAGCTGCTTGTCTGCAGGGTATAGGTTAGAACTGTGACCACGCCCTGTAAATAATATCACGATACATGATATATATCACACTATTTTTGACTATATACTATATATTGTAATAATGGTACTGCGACAATATTATGGGAATGACATGACTTTCTTTAAATAATTATAATCAATAATTAGGATTAAACCACAGAAGTGGGTGCAGGTTTTTGTTAGAACAGGTAAAACATTCTGAAGTTCAGAAAATTACATAATTTTACTGTAATGCAGCCTTTAAAACCAGCAAAAAAGACGACACTTTTACGACACCAAAATCTCAGACAATATGTGTTGTCATGTCATGATGATGATACAGTCGATATCGTATATAGAGTGTGGCCCAGCTGGAGTTCGAGGGTATTCTTCCGTGTCGAAGTTTTCTACTCTACAGGGTTTCTAACTGTTGTACTTGTCCCAAATTATGTTGCTAAAATCAGCTTGTGTCCGTACCCGGGGGTCCTGACCCCCCCACGTGGGTCATGAGATAATGTCTGGGTAGCATCAGATGGCTTTGGAGGATATATTCAAAAATAAGATGGCGTATTTTAGATGGGGAAATGCCTTTTACAATAAATAGTCCGTACCAGTGATACAATGTGCTTTGACTTTGGATTAGGATGACATTATTTAATCGTTCAAGACTGAGCCTTGCTCCCTTGGTTTAGTAAAGTTTTAGTAATGACTGCCTCTCTAACACAGGTAGTGCCCTCGTGCGTCTTTGGCCATAGCTAAAGTGGTTCTTTTGAAAGGCTAAACATAAACCAATATGACTTGAAGCAGAAATTTTCATTAAATACATGTAGCAAGTTTTGGAAAGGATCCAAAGGACATCTTTTTCTTTTCAATAAGAAAAGACCAACAGACTAACCCAAATTCATATTTGTGGCTATGCTGGTGGTAGGAACAGCTGTTGTTGGAGGGGGGTGGTCACATGCACATGCTGATTTATTGGATCCCAACTTGAAAAGGTTGAAAACAGTGTTTTTAGAGTATTGGTTGAATTTCGGTTATACTTTGGTTACACGGTTCAACATTAGTTTGTGTGGTTTTTCATGTTTGAGCAGGACGATGGAACGGACAAGTCTCCCGCCAAGAAAAAGCAAAAGAAAAAGGACAACAAAGAGAACAAAGAAAAACAGGGAACTCCTAAGAAGGAGAAGGAGGGAGACAAAGAAAAAAAGGGCACCAAGCCCAGAAAGGAAAAGGTGATTCGGCATATCAACTTGTCTCGTTTTATTATTCACAGTATTATATTATTTCCTCATTTAAGCATTATAAAACAACATGTGCCTAAAAGAACACAGTGAGGGCATCTGTCTGTCCAGAATGACAGATGTGGGTTAATTATCTGGACTTCTTGCCTTTCAGGCTAAGGCAGTCAAAGGGAAGAAGACTCAGGGTCCAGTCCACATCACGGCAGGGTCTGAGCCCGTCCCCATTGAAGGAAAGGAGGATGATGAACTGGACCAGGAGACTTTCAGTATTGTGAGTTTCATGTTTGACTCTTGGAAAAAGACTTGAAAGGTACCGTGTCTGAGTTGATTTATCACAGTTATATCTTCAATTTGTGCACGTGTATAGTGTAAGGAGCGCATGAGACCAGTGAAAAAGGCTCTGAAGCAGCTGGATAAACCAGACGAGGGTCTTTCTGACCAGGAGCAGCTTCAGCACACTCGCACATGCCTACTGAAGATTGGAGACCGAATCACAGAGTGCCTTAAAGCCTACAATGATCCGGAACATGTCAAAATATGGCGAAGGTAGGACTAATAGATATGATATTGGTGAAATATATGATAATCCTCACCTGCTCCACCCTGCTAACGGTTACTTTGTTCCTTTTTTTTTTTTTCTGCAGAAATCTCTGGATATTTGTGTCTAAGTTTACAGAGTTTGGAGCAAGGAAGCTTCACAAGCTTTACAAAATGGCACAGAAGAAGAGATCACATGAGGAAGAGGCAAGTTGTTCCTATTTCTGGCTTCTAACACTTTTTTTGTCAAGAGGTTTGCATGATCTTTATGATCTTTCATTCCGTGATGTTACCAGAAGGAGCAGAGGAAGAAGGAGGATGGTTCAGGGAGGTCCAAACCTTTCCGACCAGAGCCGTCTGGTTCCAGCCGAGATTCCATGGCTGCTCAGCTGTCCAAGTCAGGATCTCACTCGAGCCAGCCGGGCTCCCACGGACACCACCGAGAGCCGTACAATGCTGCTAATAAGCGGCATTTTGGCAACGATGGTGCGTGTGGAGAAGAATATTTTAGTTTAAAGCACCCACAACCTACGACCCTCAGCACATGCGTGGTTTTTTTCTTCAATATTATTACGGCATTTACTAGTTACAATTAACGTAACCTTATTGTAAAGGGTTACCAGATGGTCAGACCAGGCGAGCTGTTTGCCTGTTTCTAGCTTTTTTTCTGTTGGGTTACAGATCGGGGAGACTGGCAGAGGGACCGTAAATACATGTACCCAGGTAACAGCAACCAGTCATGGCAGGGAGACCGGCATCATCCCTATGATCCGCACCGCTACAAGGACCACTACAGTGACCGACGTTCGCATGGAGACTCGTACCGCAGCTCAGGTGGTTACCGAAACAACAGCTCCCCTCGAAAAAGGCCATACGACCAGTACAGCAACGACCGGGACCACAGGGGTCATAGACCCTATTACGACAGGCGAGTTACTCAAACCTGATCCAAGTTGTTTTAGTTGCTTTAATATTTTTCGTTTAACAAATTTAAGATGTTCTTTAAAATGTTATTTTTCAGGCATCCAGACCCCAAAAGAAGACGTGATGAATTCCATCCCAACTACCATCAGGGAAGAGAGGGCCCTCCTCAGGACTTCAGGAGGATGTCCGAGCACAGGGCAGCAGGTTCGACTGGGCTGGAGCACTACAGTAGGCCCTTCCATCCCGACAAACCTCCGGCGCTGCTGGACCCTCGCTCACCGCAGGCTCAGAAGTCTCCCCAGGACTCGCGCTCACCAGCTGAGCGGCCCGGGGAGTTGAACGCCACGGTGGATTCCAACTGGAACAACAGGAAAACATAGGAGTATGCGGCAGTGCTAGCCTGGAGACTGACCCGGGTGTTCTGTCCAGGGTCGAAGCCACATGCTGCTGATGGACAAGTGTGGAATCACCAATCATAAGCTCACAGTTGGAATGGGAGTCGACCCTTCTTACCAGCAAACCCGATTTGCTCGTTTCTCCCGCAGTGACGGCTGTGAATTATCCGTGCCCTGAAGGAAAAACTTTGTCTTTGTGACAACAAAAAACAAGCTTGTTTATTTAAGCGAATTGGCTCTATCAGTCAACCGTGTCTACGACTGAGTGGAACACTGATGGATGCTTAGTCCCATGGACTATTTATCTGAGGAAGAATTAGGATATATGAACTGATCTCAATCCTAGAAGTGCCTGAAGGTTTTGACCTTTTTGAATGGTAACTGTATGTGGTTAACCCCAGAGGACATGACATGGACATCATTATTATTTTGTTTGTTTAAGCTTTAAGTCTTGCAAATGATGTCACCAAGATGATTTTGAGTACAAAAGGATATGTAATGTATTATCATCTGCACCTTCAACATGTTTATCTTGACCGTGTAGCCGTGGCTGGGACAGCCAGATTCTTTGCAAGTTTGAATGGTGAATGTGGCCAGTCTCCTCAGCAAGGTTTTAAGCAAATTCATATTTCTCACGTTGTATAAATGGTCATTTCTGTAATTGTGTAGCTTATAGAAATGGAAGTAGCCCTCCTGCTCTGTTCACGTAAACCACTTTCATCGTAGTAGGCCCAATGGAAAAGAGAGATTCGTAAGCAGTATTTATTGCAAAGACCTCCGCGAAGGTTCATAACACTATACCACAGAAATATCCATTATTGTTGCCTTTCAGTATTAAGCTGGTCAAGATTGGTACGTCAGTGTAGTCTCAGCAACTCAACCAGGTTTCCATCTACTGTATAAGTGACAGTGTGACATTTTCTGATCGTAGGTTCCCCCCCCCGTGTCAAATCTGACCTTACTCTGGCCCTTGTTTTTTTTTTTTTCCTTTTTTTTTAGATATTGTTTTTCTCCATTTGTGCCTTTTATTTATGTGTATATTATCATACTGCATATTGGTCCATGGGCAGCATATGTAGTATTACAGTCACATTTTAAGAAAATAATCTCTAAATAATAATGCAGTGAGTAAAGGCAAAGGGACCGTGTATTCTGGTAAATCATGTTTTCCAAAACAACTGATGATTTGGGGCGGGGGGACAATATAAGCATTAATGTACAGAAGTTGTGTGTGTTAGTCCAGGGCACTTAACCAACAAAGCGATGGTGAACAGCCAGCACATCTCTTCTTCCACTTAAACAAGCTACAGTACCTGTATCATATGTTCTTTAAGAAAGTCTAAATAATTTATATTTGTGACAAAAACCACTCTTCAGAGAAATGTGTTGTACATATGTTTGGACATATGTAATAAACTTTGTTACACAACCAAAGTTTAAATCCTTAATTAGAAATGAAGAGTGTAGTCAGGACCTGCTGCAGACGAAAATCTGTGTGACAGAGCTTTCACCTTACTATAATGTTTCCCATTTAATTGCCTCTCAAATGGTATATATTGAAACTGTCAACATAATTGTAGAGGAATTCTTGTACATACAAAATTATCCTCTAGGTCAGCCTTTTTTCAAACAGGGGCCCTTCGAAAATGATTTTGACTCCAAACATAACCAAATGCATTAAATTATCCCCCCAAAACTACAGCTAGGTATAGCTCACCACCTTATGAACAAACTTCCCACTGATTTTTAAACTGCAGTCGTGTTTTTACAGCTGTTTGTCAGACAGTCTGAGAAAGGGATTGCTCAAAGTTGTGCATAGACTTTTATGACAGCAGAGGTTTGTGCTCTTTAGTCAGTTGAGACTGGGGGGACTTGATATGTTGAATATTCTGTAAGGGTGCCAACAGTCAGCTACACTTTTCTGAAACAAGGCAACATCTTTGGGAGTGTGTTACTGGGTAGTTCAGTGCTCAACGGTGGAAGCTTTGGTTTCACATTTGTATTCCTTATTTAAGAACATCTGTCTACAGAACAATCAAACTTAGATATTTGTAATGTTCCTTTTTGTATATAACTTAAAAGCTTCATAAGAAATCTTACCCCAACCACTCTTCTTTAATACTTCATCTATACAGCAGGGGGCAGTGAAACACTATATTCTGATCAGAACTTGTGATTTTCATAGCAACACCAAATGAGATGAGGAGATATCATTAACAAGACATTTTCTTTTATTCAATAAATAATTTACATTATAAACAGCTGGCATGTGGCACGACATTTGCTGTACATAAAAACACAGTTTGATCTTTCTGGCACTCAACTGTTTTTTGTTTGTTTTGTCTTTTGAACCAGCACAAATCTGACATAATTTCAAACAGAGAGCTAAGAGCTAAATATAAAACAAAACATAAAGTGCTTCAAACTCAAAAAAATGAACACCCCAGAACTTGTTCCTACATTCCCTTTCTGGACTTGGTGGGCTGCATTTACAATGTTTTACTGGTCTGCAACCAAGTAAGCATCTTATCACTGCCTCAAAGACTTGAGTATATTGTATTTAGTAAACAAGATTTTTGTTCTGTGGAGTTCATGTTTTTGCATAAATCCCTTTTCATATATAAAAGGTTCACATTCACCATAACATCTGATGTAAAATATAACAACAAAACTGATAAAATGCAAAACACAATCGGTATTATACAAATTCAACTCAACAACTCGCAAAACATATGTACAACCTCACATTAAACATGTAGAACCGTATACTGCAAAACTCACGTTACAAATTATATCCATTAACACAAGATCCAACATTACAATCATTTGTTAGTTTTTTTTTGTTGTTTTTGTGTGTGTGTGTGTGTGTGTGTGTGTGTGTGTGTGTGTGTGTGTGTGTGTGTGTGTGTGTGTGTGTGTGTGTGTGTGTGTGTGAGTGTTGCACCAATACATGTTCCAAATAGCAGTAGTAATGCCTGCCCAAATACTTCAGTGTAAAGGAAAAAACTTCTGTGCCTGAGCAGTGACAGTATCTACAGGGATGACTTGCACATTAACAGACGCTGCAGCTGAGAGTCAAAGTTCAGAAGCCTCTCGCAGGGGGGAGCGCTGTCATGTAACATGAAAAAAGCAAAGGTGAAACTATGGAAACAAACAATGCTGCTTTTTACGGTGTGTGGGCATAATTTTTTCAGCAAACCACAAACACAAGTTATATACACTCAAGAATCCCCATAATGTGAACCGTTAAAGGATGAAAGCTGAAGGTTCATTTGTCAGCACAATGTTGGCACAAGGGTTGGTTCTTTGGCAATGACGTAAGCCACCAAATCACATCTACAGACGCACGTCGGCAGGCTTTACGATGCCAAATCGACAGGGGAGGACGACTTTACAGCAAGTATGAACAGCATCTACACCACGGACGGCCACAACTGGGACCTGAAATGGAGCGTTAAATTCACAAAGAGGTGTTGCATTTTGGCTGTCATCTGGATTCTATAAACACTCTTGGGCCCTTAATAAAGGTTGTTCTTTTGCTCTCTCGTTAGCTGCATTCACATTACAGACTTGAAATACAAACACTGACTGATCCACATGTCAGCTCAAACAATCGCGTGAAAGGCGGGATGACACTGCAAACCAGATAAGAGTTTTTCTTTAATCAGCTCTCTTTTGGGATTTGCTATACTTGGCTGATCCATGGTCCATTGTAACAGAGTGTGGAGCGCCTTGGCTTTTCTATTTTAGAAAACTTGGTGCAACACAGAGACATGGGAAAGGTTTTTCCCACTGGAGTTTTTTTTAATCTCATTTCTTAGATCTCCTGCACCCACAAACACACAAAATTGACCACAGACGGCAAATTTTGCACACATGCTATACTAAAGCACACACACACACGCAAAACCTAACAGTATGACCCATTAATCTCCACGCCAGACAACTGGAGACGTTGCTCTGACATCCTTTTGGCTGAGTGCTCCCAAAGCTGGAAACTAATCAAACACAGAGCTGCTTCTGGCCTTAGGTTAACAAAAGCCCCTGTCAGGTCCTCTTGCTTCGCCACATGAGTCACAGAGACTCACTGGCTTGGCACCAATGAGGGGGGATCAGGGGAGGGAGGTTCAGCAAACTCCTCTTTCTGCAGGAGATCATCTTGTCCGGCTTCCCGTAGGCACGCAGCCTCAGTGAGAATGCAGGATTTAATCCCACGTGGATATCCTGAGCTCTGGAATCACTGGGTTCTCTCGCCGCTGCTCTCTTCAAAGACTACGCTCCGGATAAATACATGTGATGACAGGTGGGAGCATGGTGAAACTCTCATCCTCATTAGACCGAAGTCACGACATGACATTACAATTACAATGAGACTCAGGCCCAGGATGACCCCCAAAGGCGAGCCGCTGGTCACATGACAGAGCAGAAGACGGCAGCAAATGTACGACACAATAACACTCACTGACAGATACACCATGAGGATGCTGCTGTAAAGCGACTACAGATGAGCTGTGCAACACTCAATCCACAGTGCAACAGCCAGGAGGTTGAGGAGGAAGAGTGAAAGGAAATCTTTGCCCCTCTGCGCAGCATTGCTCTTCACAGCATCCTTTTCAAAGATGTGGTATCGTTTGCTGTTTGAGTGGAGCATTTTTACATCCTCAAAGGCATAGTAGGCTGCCATGGTGAAGTTAATGTCTCCCGAGGAGAGCAGATCAAACACACAGGAGTGAAAGTACAGGTCCTCCACTGGCAGCCGCTCCTTGCACTTGGCTTTGGCGGTCTGGTAGGTAAAGCCGTGCGCACCAGCGGCGCTCCTCGTCCTACCCACGCCGTGGGCCTCAGCTGCACGAGCCCTGAAGTTCCTGAAGTCGATGCGCTGGTTAGCAGGACAGCCGTGGAGACACAGGTATAAGTCCTGGCTGTCGCCTTCCTCCACTGCGTTCACAACATCCTCAGGCATCCGAACGGCAAAGGTCAGGTAGCGGCCCACCTGCCGTACCACTATGGTTGTTCCAATGTACTTGGCGTGAATCTCCACATGCTGCCCGGGAACCTTCTCCACCACACGCAGAGTGTTGGCACCATGCCGATCCCCTCCGTTCTTGGAGCCATCTGCAAATGCAGCTGGAAGCTCGTCTGTCTCCGCGTGGTACATCTTCTGGTCCACGCATTCCTGGAAGTTCTTAAAGATGATTGTCAGCTGCAAGAGGACAGAGAAAAGATAAACGTGAACGCTCAGCCTGAATGATCTTATGTGTGTGCCTTTGATTCTCAGATTCATCTAGATGCAAGTGTGCAACCATGAGCTGATGTATTTTCCTGGTCACATACAGAACCCTTGTAAACTGCAGTAAATGTAAACGTCCCATTAAAGAAAGGAAATACTTATGCTTTTGCATTAAGAACAAGTCTGTGAGACACATACCACCCATCCCACCACCTCACTATAGTGTCACATTTCAGCACTGGCTCCACATGGGGGAGGCCAAGGTGAACGCCCTCAAAAAACATGGGTCCCGGCCATGTAAAATCAGGCCTCAGTTTGCAGACACAAAGAAGATCCATTCATAGTGCTGAAAAACCTGCCTGTGAACCCCAGAACTATGCTCCAGGGAGTGGCGTCGAGCCAGGACAGAGCAATATACTCTGCAGCTAATTAAATGAGACTGGTCAGGACTCTGCTAGAGCTTGGTTTCACCAGGACACCAATGAGCCATTGTCAAAGAAGCGATACTAGGACAGAGCACGATGTCTGCTCGCTTGGGACACACAGAATGCTCCATTAGTCTAGCAATTCATCTCCTGCACCAGTTCTGCCTCAATGGCCCCTCTCCTTTGGATAACATTCCCCACCTACATTAACTTCTGTTTCAGTCCCGGTTCATTTCTTTTTAATGAATTTCAAGTTTTTAATCAAAACAAAACCAAAAATACCTCTATTATCCCAGTCTCAGAAAGATGATGGAAATAACCAGACGGTCTTATTTGCTCTAGTGGGAGCAACATACCAAAGACAGAGCTCTGCTAATGTAGATCTTTTACCAGAGGAGTCTTATTTACACAGGTGGAACTGGCTGCTGCCTTGTTTTGCCTTTGTCCAGAATAAAGATCTTAA
The DNA here is from genome assembly GCA_001698575.1 of Mola mola. Lineage (NCBI taxonomy): Eukaryota > Metazoa > Chordata > Actinopteri > Tetraodontiformes > Molidae > Mola > Mola mola. The sequence continues at coordinate 5,925,983 of KV751345.1, forward strand.
AAAAGCTGTCTCATTTTCTTCCAAGAAAAACAACATAAAAATGTCATTACCCTAAAAGCTAAACAGCACACAAATACTTAATAGAGCATCATTAAGAGACCCTGATTACAGAAAATTATACTTTCTACCAATGTGATTAAGGACAAAGTCCCCTTATACTTCAGTCTGCACACTTCAGTCATGATACTCTGCACGTTGTTCCCAGAATTTTGCTAAATCTGGAGCAACTCAAAGTGAATTTGCCAAATGCAAATTCTCCCACTTGGTGAAACTGAGGGCCGTCATCCAAACTTTCCTGTGTACCATTAAAATAAAAAACACAAAGCTCTGCTGATTCAGCTACAACAGAAAATGCCTCGTAGTCTCGAGACGGTCTACGCGTTTTAATCTAACACACACGCTGCGCTCTAAGTAGGCCAAACGTCAGCCTCTACTGATGCAGTGCTGCTGTTACAATACAAGCATATCATTTATAAAGCTTATCGAGATCTTTGCAATTGAGCAGGGCTTGGCTGCTTCCTTATCTGTTATTATGGAACTCGTCCAAACACCATCCAACCATTGCACAGCTTGACAGCAAAGCAACCCATACAAAAAATACAAACAGCATATTCAACACATCACTGCAGCAAGTGGCACCTTTTGATTGTTTTTATTAGTAATTACCTGATTATTGAATTTAATCACCTTGCCTGGAAATACAGGAAATGACTAATTTGTCATCTTTTCTCATGTTTCTCAGCCGTTTTTTTTTGGTCGGATTAAGGGATCATTGCGATTCTTCCAGAATGAACTTCTGTTGAGTGTAGTCGTATTTCAAACAAAAGTGTCAAAAAAGTTCATGTTCCAGAGTATGATGGTCAACTGAATATTTTAAAATTTTAGACTGATGGTGAAACAAGAAACATGAAGATGTCAATATAGATTCTGGAAATTTGTGATTGACATTCTATCTTTAGGGAAAAACATCTACTTCGTTAATGAAGAAAATAATCTGCACATGAATATAAAATGTAGCTATTGTTAGTTTACTGACTTTAAGAGTTGCTGATAAAAGTAGACCATTATTTAAGCATCCTCACCTTGCTTGTGGCAGTGGCCAAGGAACCTGCCACCACAGGAGTGTTGGTCACCTGAACAGAAAGGTATTTGTTGTGAATGAGCGGCCAGGCTCCTTCCACTTTACACGTTTGGAAGTCGTCGCCAAAGGTCCGGAGGTGCGGGTCTCCGAAGAAGCCACAGTGGGTGTAGTTAGGCGGTGCCGTGTTGCGTAGAAGACTGCGCTCGTAGTGACACACTTCCGGGCCATCGGAGCGTTCTTGGCTGTCAGGCAGGAGCGGAGGGGGTGGAGGAGGAAGCGGTGTGCGGGCACGTGGTTGGGATGTCGGCCCCTCCTTGGAGCAGTTGTGTTGGCTCATTAGATCCTCTATGCCATGCTGGGCGGAGTGATAGGCCAGGTCACCTCTGCAGGTACGCGCTGTCCGGCGTACGCAGCTGTTGTACGCCCGCAGCGCTGTGCAAAACTCCTCCTCTGGTCCAGCGTTCGAGGTGGAGGCCCAAAATTCGGAGTTACACCTGAGGATCTTGCACTGCAGGCTCACTGTCGGGGAGGAAGGAGACACGATTTGAATGCAAGAAGCAGAAGAGAGGCCAACACCATGTCATTTAGAAACATCATAGAAACACAGAAGAAGCGATATATAAGCAATATGAATATGATATGAAGAAATATACTTTGGCTGTTATTGATGATAGCTTGAAAATCTGAAAAAATATTCTAAACTTTTTCAACCTGTCATGAATGTCATGTGTAATACTTAGTTGCTGTCAGGGTGCAGTGCTTAGATTTCTTGCATATATTAAGCATTATAGTAATGA
>KV751345.1:5927922-5940624 GCA_001698575.1 Mola mola
TTTGCCTATCTGTCATCTGATCCAGAGTGTGTTTTGTTTCAACTCGATGAAAAAGGGTAAATAATATCTACATCTATAATGTTATCTTATATCCAAGTCAACCAATAAGATAACATTTCAATAGTGAAGAGGTGTCCTTCCGTTTTACACCTTGGTCTTTTGGTTTATATAAAAACACCATTTGGGATCCTAATCTACACCTTTGATGATATCACATGCCGATGATCATTTCTAGCTTTATTGCTACAAAACTCTTGACACAAGTGCTCCTCAGACATTTCACAGGCCTGCCCTGTTGCAACATCATGTTTAACTAGTATTACCTTTGACTGATAACAGATTTATCTGAGTAGGCTGTAAATTTTCACCCAGTGTGTTGAGGCGAGGAAGCCCTATCGACACTTTGAAGTTGCACTCCTGAAGAGCTCAGTGCGGCTCTCCGACCCCCACGTCACCACTCCGTTGACCACCCATAGGAGCGAGGGCAACAAACTAATCTTGATCTCAGCTATCAGTGTTTTATCACCTTGTTGTTGGAAGGTGAGTGACTTGAGAGTGTAACTTATAAGTGTTTGGCAAATGTGCAAAAGTGAGCCAAATGAGGTTTCCCCGCTGCAAACACCTCCTGGCCAAGCAGGTGAAATCCAAAAGGAGAAATGTATGTGGCGCTACACTACACCATCATGAGAACACTGCTCACTGGGAAAATGACTGATGTGGTGGGCTTCACACTAATCCAAACAGTCAAACCATAATACTAACAGGACCATGTCTGTACATATTTCAGGCAGTGATTAAAAGATTTCAAAATTAAATCCCTCGTATAATCAAGAACTGAAACCCCGAGGCTGTGAAGAAACGATTGGGGGCTAATGTGAACCCATCCCCCAAACAAAACACGGGCTGAGGGCTACAGCAGCTCCGCCGGGGCTCCTCGCTTTGTTTGGCCCTCCTCGAGTGAGATTAAGTTAAGTGAAACAGACTAACACTAATAAAAACGGAACTATTTTTTAGCTATGCTAGCAAAGCTGTTCATTTTCAGGCCTGTTTGTAATATTTTCCGAGTCATCAAACCCTTTCCAGACGAGTGCACGTAAGCATATCGCTTTAAGTCTCTGTAAGCTAATTTTAACAGTTTTTTGTATTGAGTTTGATTGGACTCCAACTGAGCTGCTACAGAGAATTACACGCATTTCGCTATTTTTAGAACACTGTACACAATTAGGCAAACACCACGGGCTTTTATAGGTTCTATTAACTTTTGTTAAAATACAATATCACTTAAAGAAAATTCGTCTGGCAAGTAGGAACCGAACAAGGCAAGTTAGCAGAACAGGGAAATAAAAACGTAGTTACGGCTAAAGACGAGTTAGCTTAACTTGGTTAACTTCAACCTCGGTTTATCGGTAAACAGGACACCGTATCGAGGTAAAACACACCAAAGGGTCGCAGAGTTGTTGTTTTTTTGGTTTTTTTTCCTTATGTACTTCAAGCATAAAAAGTATCTTACCGGCGGGGAAGAGTGACAGAAACACGGCGAGGACTCTGCACACATCAAGCGCCGAGGGTCTTCCTCTTTCCCCCATAACCATCCATCCAGCTCGGGGTCGCACTTCGCTCCTCTCCCTGGTCAAACCGGAGTAAGGAAGGAAAGAGGAGACGGGTTAAAGCCACCGGGTCCTCCTTGACAAAACACCGTGATGTCCATAAAAGAAAATCGGCGCCGTCCTCTCATAACTAACGGTAAGAAATGCCTTTTCTCTGGTGCAACACTTCATTCGGTGGTTGCGGCGGGGCTGTCGAGCAACGAGAGCGGGACAGACGGCTGAAAGCAGCCTGGCGATGTCGCTTCCTTTTAGGGAGTGTCGGGAAGGTGCAGCCTGTTCCAGCCAGCGGACACACTGAACCAATCACGGCTGCCTGTCCTACCCTTAAGCCCCCCTTTCAAAAGTTTCAAATTACAGCTCAGGGTGCACATTTATTCGACGAGGACTGACTCTCCCCGGCGCACAAATTGAGTCCATATACAAGCCGTTCGGAAGAAAAGCCACAACAGTAAGACCAGAAAACCTCCACAGAGCACACATGTGCACGGGGATAAACGCACGAGAAGGAGGGGGAAAGCCCACGATGCATGCAAACTTCACATTTAATAGCCGAGAACTGTAAATGATCTGCATTTCACTATCATTTTTAAATCTACTGTGCCATTTGTAGGCCTGCATGGCTACCGGCTCCAAATCCGCAGATACACACACACACCATGCAACCAAACAAATCCATCTAAATGTATTGTTTACGCTACCAGAGACCCAGAAAGTGGTTCCCGAGACAAGAATGATCCCATTTGATGAAATAGGGCAGCCATGTAACACAGAGTATCAAGATGTAAAAACTGGATTGAACAGGAGATACAATTAATCCCAATCATTAATGTCAATCTGATGATTTGTATGATCGCCCAAAACCCAAAGTTATGACAAAAGAAAAGTAGTAACATGCTAAAACAACCAATCAGTTATCAAAAAGTTCAATACCATTTATCAAAATATTGCATAAAAAATAAAATATATTCATTGACGATTAATATCATGGTAGTTTCGATTCATGATGCTGTCAGTTATATGAGTAAAAATAAAATGGGTAAACCCCCAAAACATACTGAATATCAAGGCTGGAAAAAAAACAAAACCCATCTCTTTAGTAAAGCAGCTATAAAACTCATCTTTAAGCTGTTCACGGAAAAAAAATTCATGAAAGACATACTAAACAAGATGATGAATGCTTTGTCAATGACACCTACAGAGCGCTGGAGCCATGAGCTCACTTAACACAGGGCCTTGCTCTGGTTTAAATCCCCCCAACTGTGAGGCAATTATAACCCAAACCACAGCGAGCTACATTCTCATGGATTCACCCATCAGCAACAAGAAAGGGACCTGATTTGTAGCAATGTCGTGATGATATTAGGAAGGCGGTGACCCCCCCCCACCCCTCCTCTGCCTCCTCCTCTAAAAGGCATGGCTTTAAATATCCTCCTACGAACGGCTCATTACTGTTACAATTCAAACAAAAACACAAGCAGACATGCGCTCTCAGGTCCTGGCTGGCTGTACAGTATTTTTCCACAGTCATCTTTGTGATTGCCGTCCGTCTCAGCGGATGATGGATGCTTTCGTGCACAATGGGGTCTGAACCTGCATGTTTTCAACAAGGGTGGCCCTGTGCAGACTGATTTCCAGCGCTAATACTTTCGCATGCGTTCACCTCTGAGGAGAATAGCTGCTGCTGAAAGTCGCTCAGTGATACGGGCGATGATTGATGAAGTATGGAACATTTTGTGCATTTCGGTAGCAGCAACACTGTGGATGGAGACGCAAGCTCGTTAAGCTGTCTCCTAACACTATGAGGGCTTTCGTGCGGTTATCTTTAAGTGTGACCGGTATCGACTGTTGGTTAGAAAGAGCTCAGCATTTTTGTTTCTGCAAGTCACTCTGGAAATAGGTGGTGCAGATGAATTCCTCACCTGTTGCAGGGGCTTTGCTGACAAAGGTGCAGCATGTTGACTTGCTCACACTGTTTTATGACACATTGTGCCCCTGCTTTAGTTAATCGATAAGCCATTACGGTGTTGATATAAGAAATCTTTGTAGTAGCCATTTTTTCATTTAAAGACATTTCTGACTTCTCAACAATCATCCAGCTTCGGTCTTAAATAATATAAATTGATAACTGTGTACCTGCATTGATCTGCAGTGTGATAATAATACTGGCGACCCTAATTAAGCATATTTGATAGCTTATTTATATGGATAACAATTTTAAAAGGCCACATTCACCTTGTTAGCGCAGGACAAATGTATTTATGCCTCTTTCTGATTTAGAAATATCCAATAATTCTAATAAGCTTGCTTAGTAATTGATTAGTAAATAATAATCCATATAGACAGAAATGATGTCAACGATTAAGCAAAAATGCCTTTTCTCCATTAAAAAAAAAATAATTCAATAATACACAGTAATTCTCAGTCTTTGGGGTTGAAAACATCAACTTGAGCTCTGAGAAGCTGTGATCACCATTTTAAAAACTAATTTATTACATTTTAAACAACATCTGTGTTGGAAATAATGCAGCGGCATGTCTAGTTTCTTGTTAAGTGGTCGCTCTCAGCTCGATGTGCTGGTTTTAGTGACTAAATCATATCGTTTGATCATTTTGGACTGAATGAGTTTGGGGCCTTGACGTCTCCACACGGTGGTCAGGGTGAGACAAACCCTTTATCATTTGTGAAATCTCCAGAGACAGCTCGCCATCAGACAGATTCCGCACTCCACATGTTGTTGCAGGTACCATATAACTATAAAACATTTCATAAATCCCATAATCCAATCCATTTTTATGGCTTTACACCCCTGATGTCACCCGTCAAAGCGGTCTGACAGGACAGAGAGCGGACGCAGATTTGACATGTTGATGTGAGTAAGGTGGCCTAAATATGGCCTGTTTGGTGAAGTGTCACCAGCCTGTTCCGACATTTTATTTCTCTGTCCGGAGGCTCGCAGACGGACAGAACCTCTCCGACAGGTGGCGCTTGTCATGAGCTCCGATATGGAAACCTCAAACCACGCCACAAACGCACATGGCATTATGAGGACAACCAAACCTGTCATTAAACTTGATCTTTATGGACAGCTCGGTCATTGCTGTAATTACAATCAGTCGCTGGATCGGCATTATTATTATTTGTTCATGTGAAAGGAGAGGTGAAGATCTGCAGGAGACTCTTCGTGTCCTGTCAGATATGAGCAGCCACAGCTGCTGAAAACATGACAGACCATCAGCAGTGTTGCTCTGCATTCACAGAAATATAGTCAAATAGAGCGAGTTGTTAAAATCGCAGAGGTGCAGCTCTTATGTAGACATAGTTTAGAAACAAAGCATCTCGTGTGGAATTAAGCTCAGGTAAATGTCACCTAGAAAAATAATGAAATGAGAGTCCAACTCACAGACAGACCGACCTTAGCGACTGCATGAGCTCTGCGCGGCTCTGGAGTCCTGCAGGAACCCGGAGGACAGCGAGCGTGAGAGGAAGCAGACTCCTTACAAAAAAAAATCTCACCCCCTCCCTTCGTTTCAAAGAAGTCGCCCTGTGTTGTCACAGTAATCCGGAATCAGACGCGCTCAGCGGCTCTCTTTGCGTAAAACCCGCCGATCCGTGCATGGTGTCCGCTGATGGCTGCGCGTCTTCCTCTCACAACCGGGATTCATGTGAACAGCCACATCCCGCACCCGCCGGGGGGGACTCAGATCTCCCCAGACATTGCTGTAACTCACTCGACTATCGAGTCGATCGGAGAGGAGGCATGATCATAGATTAAGTCCACTAATTGCCCTCGTCCGCGCGGTGAATCCAAATTGTTGGTTATGGTCGACGTCCGGGAGAGGAGGGGAAAAAAGACGCCCCGAGGGCAGAGCTGCTGCTGCCCGATCCGCTGTGCTGCGTGGATGTTGTGAAATAGCTGGTTAAAAAGTGTGAGAGAGGCAATGATCGGCTCTGCATGACGCCACTGGGAGCCCAACATCTCAGCTGTGAAGCCCCCTCTATTTATCCCCCACAACTTCTCCTACAGAGGTTCAGAGAGAGAGAGAGAGAGAGACAGGACTCTTCAGACTCGGTCGCAGCTGCACCCGCAATGGTAAAAGAAAAACAGTTATTTTGGTTTGAAACAAGTGAAACTGAAGCCATGTGTTGTCATATCATTCGGCCTTGTTTGAGCCCTTTTTCTGCGCGATGCAAGGAATAAGAGTTGAAACCTGAATTAGCACCCATTCTATGTAAAATCACAGGCTGGAAAAGGACAAATCCACAGTAATCAGGATTTAATGGAGGATCAGATGGACAAACACTTTGCAGCCATGGAGAAGGGGGTGGGGGGGGGACACGGAGGCTGCACCTGTGTTTAAGGATCAGACTGCATGCAGGAAAATACCAGCACAACTCCCCACCCCCCCGTTTCTTCTCTCAAGCCCTTTTGAGAGTCCTCCCTTTACAAAATAACTGGCTCTCTCTGCTCCAGTTTCCTGATCCTCCACACCCAACGCAGAGAGGGGTGGGGGGACTTACAGTATCCGACCGAGGCTCAGCTCAGACGGTGACTGACAGAGCCCCCCCTCATAATGTGCCTGTGATCGATGCAGGACATGGCACTCGTATGCGGCCACCGGTTTTCACATTACATCACTCCTTCATGCATCCAGCAAAAAACGTGAGCCCCGGACCTGCCGCCCTCTCCAGATGGCCACTGAGAGATGCAACATATTTTACACCGATGTAACATAAGGACATGAAAGAGTGACACCTCAGAGTGAAAAGAATGGTCTCAGAGGTGTCGGCTGCCGGCCCCATTTCAAACACAGCTGGTGTGCTCGTGGCCTTGCTGAGATATTATAGTGAGTTAACACGACAGATCTGCTATACATATCAGTGGACTGATAAAATACAGATTTTTAAAATTTTATTTCATTTTTTTCTGCGAGCATGTCACTGTTCAGTTTCTGCTTCATTTTACAGAGCAAATCAGTGACAGCCATGGCGCCATTATGGATCCAAATGAAAGAGGCATGCAGGGCCCTTAGAGCTCTCAGTCATTTACCTTTATTGGTCTGTGATTTTGTCCGTTTTAAGAATTTGGTCGGCTCATTCTTCCCTAGCAAAATGCAGCAGAAGCCGTACAGAAACCGATCTAAAATCAGGCAGAGAGCATGATCAATGGAAAAACAATCTATCCGAGCCGGGCAGATAACAGTCATTTCAAAATGTCCAGAGAGGAGTAGCTTAGTTTACTCAAAGGTCCTTGACACACAGTTATAGGAACTGTCTGCAGGATAAACCATAAGTTCAAGAAGTTTCTGCCCTCAGATCTTTCACTTCTTGTTCTGGGATTCAAAATAGGTTTCTTCAGTTTCTCAGAAATACTGATACACTGAATAATGACTGAAAAATCTCTTCCTATTCTTCTTCAAATGTTTGTGTCATGCAGACAGTTCCAGATAAAATGATGTTTATTCACTTTTTTGTTGGGCAATCACATTAACAAGAAATGGCGCTGAGCAACTGACCACATGGTGGGTGTGCAGGTTTTTATCAAACAGGTGGGGAACTAGTCAGTGATACCAGAGTTACTGAGTCAGACAAGGATTAGCAAACACAGCAGGTTTTCCCTGACCTCACGGCCACATTTTGGACTCCCGCAAGCATCACAATTAGCCGTCACGATGCGCCGTGCCTTTTTTCTGAGGTGTCGCGTTGAACTGAGTGTCAGGTGCCACACAGACATTTGACAGGAGCTCTGATGATCAGTCGCCTGGAACGAATACCTTGTCCTATCTAGTGGTTTTAATTTGAAAATGTGGTGTTGGTTCAAAATTCATAAACTTCACCTGGAGATCAGAAAAGATTAGTTGTTTCATTGTTTATCATTTCCCCTATTTCCATCTGAGCAGCTGTGAGTATTTTATTTATTTTCTGTTCCTTTTGCAGGGACATTCCAAAGATACTTACAAAGATATTAGATTATATCCCATTGCCCTTTCAGAAATTGCCACCATATTTTCCAATATTTATCGACTAAAGAATCTGTTAATCATCAAAAAAAAAGAAAATAAATGCTTGCAAATGAAGAAAAAAACCCCAAATAAGTTATTTAGCCATCATAAAAAGCTGTTTTTTAACATAATAAAATAAATGGTGTCAATTTTCTTTTCAGAAATGTATTTCATTTTTAATACTAATTTCACACAAAAGGAATACATTTTTAAAAAAAGGCAGCATATGATACACTCTTAGATTATATTCTATATACATCTGACACATCATACTGTACTGTCTATGCTGCTTTATAGTATAATGTATAGTATTTTGAGCTTAGTGTGAAATATTTTTCATATGTAAGTCACATGTATATGTAGCATGAGCATATTAAATATGACTGTGTTTGGTGTTGAAAATGACCTTCTGTGAGTGCCAGAGCTTTTCTCCTTTTCTAGAAGCTATTAAATGAGAAAAATGTTACACGGTTAACCAGAGCGTGTCCCTTGGCAGTGTCTGATTCTTACAAATAGACTAAGATGTATGTTGCATGTGCATGATTGACATTTAAAAAGAGGGGGTAGTTCATCCAGGAGAGCTGCTCGCAGTAAAAAGGTGTGAGCATGAATTCCAAAAATTCTATTAAGAGGTGATATGTGGGGCTCAGACGCTGTGTGGAATTACTGCCACAGCCAGGAACAATGGGAATGCGCGAGGCTTGCAAATTGGTCTGTCCGTGCAAACAGAGGAATGGGCTTGAATGTGCAAAGCCTCATTACAGAATCTCCTTTCTTATTTTAAGCAGAGGGGAGTGAATTTCTTCCCTTTTCACCCTTATTTTCCTAAAGCCAGCCCAGAGGCCCAGCAAGAATTATGCACTCTGTTTAATTCCAGACATGGACTGAACTAGACAGAGTGTGTGCCAGACTGCAAGACAAACAATTAGCTCCACCGCTAAACAGAACTGATCTGAATGGAAGACACAACACATCAAGTCAAACCTTGGTGAATGAATAACCGTTCTTGACCATGAAGGATCATCGCATTTTTGCACCTGACAGGGTTTAAAAAAAAATAACAAAAAAACACACACACACACATGTTGACGAGCAGCCATGGCTCCATTAGCATGCAAGGTGCCACAAATGCACGCAAGAATTCTCGGGCTTATCTAAATAAAACAGCTGCGTTTTTAATTTCCTGCTTCTGAAACTCTGCGCAAAAAGTGAAGCCGGTTTATGAGTATAGACTAAGATAAGCTTTTTGTCCACCGGGTGTGAAATGCCACCCTGTCAATTAAAATGTAATAAATGCCGTTCTTATTTTTCTTTACCATCATTAACAGTTGTGGTGTCTTTTATTTTTACATGAACAATGGAATTAGGTACATCCATTTTGGCTCTACATAACCTGAAATTATAAGAATCATATGTTTTTCTGATTGTTTGGTTTAAAGAAAACCTATTGTTTATTTTAGCAGCACTCAGTTTGTTGTGATTCTAGCTGAAATAGGATTATAAATCTCTGCGCACCAGAGGTAGGACAAAAGACAACTGAGCTTTTATTAACACTGTATCGACCAGTATTTTCATTTCCATCTAAATACCTGTCCTGTGTAAAGGCAGCGTAACAATGACACTCAGGAATACACGTACGGTCTAAATGATGTTTATAATCAGACCGTTTTGCTGCCAGCGCCTGCGAGTCGAAAAACAGGCAGCCGGCCTGAATTCCTTACAGCTCCATATGTATTGGCTTCTGCCGCTTGGCTGTTGAACTTTCCTCGTGCTCTGCTGTGATGTCCTGTATGCACAGCTGCAGGGGCTGTGTCCTGCCCTTCCTTTTGTCCCATCTTGCCACAATAGCTTCAGCGAGAAGCTCAAGTTTTTGCAGGTGCGAGCAAATTATCCACAGACTGAGCTCACTTTGAAGCTTTCATGCTCTGCCAATTGTGAGAAACAGGAATTGGGCTGATTCTTCGAGCGGCATGTGGAATCTGATGCGTGTTTGCTGCTGCCTCCCACTCCCAGTTAAACACACTTTAGTGTTTATCACAGGTTAAATCAGTTTTTCTTTAACAAAACAGCACAAAGCTGAAATCCAATTTGATGCACCACAAAATGAATTCTTATCCTGTCTTACCAGTGAAGCTGCAGCATTATGGCACACTACTATTTTCATTGTTTGCCCTGTAGCTTCTTCTCTTTATTACTTTGACCTCCCACATTGACTTTAAAGATCCCCAGCTGGGCTAGCTCCACAACTCTCTCCACTTTACATTTAATGGCTTCTAATTCCTTTATTTTCCCTTTTCAAATTGTCTTTGTTTCAAACCAATTAGACATCTACTGGACACTTGAAACTTGAACTCATTCCTCCCAATAGCTGAGCCGTGAAGCAGATTCCATTCACAATGTAAACTGGCAGTCCTATTTACGATTTAAACCATTATCACGGTTGAGTTGCTTGATAGAATTTTAGAACAATCCGTTCAACAGCAGCAATTTTATCCTCAGCTCGTGGAGGAATATGAATCTGCAATTCTAGGGTGAGAGACAGATCATTTCTATGCTGAAATATTTATAGATTCCCCTAAAACTGGTGGAGAGTGGAATTCAATGGTGGCTGAAAGAACCAATTCACTTGAAACTTATTAAGATGTATGCTATCTCCTCAGAAGGCCAAAGAGGATCTATTCCCCATTAGATTCTCCCAAACATTTAGAAATGTGGCATTCATTGTTAGTGAAGGCAGTGATGCCACGTCTAAGATATGTCATTCATGTTCATACCCCCGTGCAGCCACGTAGTCCATTCCCTCTTTGTAAAGTGTGCTGTTGTTCGTTAATGAGCTTTGGAAATGTCAGCGCTTTAGGTCCAGATTAAATGAAGACATCGCAGAATAATCACAGGAAAAGGACTTAGAGATATCGGCAACTCTTTCAGACAGTGGGCATTGCCCCGGGGCTCATTGCTGCTGCCATTGATCATCATATGTAAAACAATAGTGTAATTTCTCCATATTCCCTGTTGTAATGGAAGCAGATTAATTGGATCAGACCAAAAAAGGAGAAAAAGCAAAATGGCAGCACTGAATAAGATGTAAAGGTTTGATTTAGATGTCTTTGCTCCAGGATAATGCTTAGTATGCATCAAGGTTAATTAAGAGTAAGTTAAAGGGGGTTTCAGAGCTCCGCGGTCTGCCTCTGCCCTCGCAACTCAGAGTCCCAGAGAGGCGAGGTGATGTGTTTGGTCAGGTGTTTTCTGAACAGTGGAATGATGACGGAGGCTGTGGATTTTTTACTGACGGGGAGAGCACCTCACAAAGTTGTGAAACAGGAGGAGAATCAACCCCCACCCCCAGTAAAAAAAGAAAAAAACAAACAAAAACTCAATGCCAGAGCCAAAAGAACATCAGCGAGCCAGTTTTGCCTTCAGGCCACATCGACTTTATCTCCTCTGTCTCAACACGCAGGCTGGTCCTCACACCAGCAACTTTAATTAACGCTAGAATAGGTGTTGCTGCATATTTAGCCTTGGCGTAATAAGTCTTTTAAATGGCTTGAAATCAAGTCATCCACTTTCCTTGCGATCCATGGCCAGTTGGGTCAAATTGTGTAGAGTTGGTGGTCAAGGTTTTGAATTATGTGACTGTTAAAAGCTACACTCAGATAAGATGTGACCATTGTATAATTCACTGAAAGCGTATTAGCAAATAACTTGCAGCCACTGTCTTCTCACATTGCAGCTGTAGTGAAAAGTGAATAGTGTTTGTTTTATATATATAGGAAAAGTCTGATTCAGTCTGTGGGCCTCTACTTACCCATGCATAGTCTACACGTCCTCTCATTTGTGCCAATCAAAGCAAAGTCGAGAAGGAAACATACCTTTGGCTGATGAGAAATCAATGACAAATGACATATTAGGTCAAATAGGTTCCCTTTCATGAGGAGCTATCACGTGTCCTGACAGACATCTACTGTAACTGTCTGGGCATGCAAATCAGCATGCTGCAAAAAGGAAAGAAGAAAGTAGAGGGATCTTGGTGAAAAGGATTTTAAATACCAACTTTAAATCAGTGTGATATTTTGAAGCTTAAATATGTACTGTCAAATAAAAATGGCCTTAAGCTACACAGCCTGCACTCCTGTTGACCTGTTCAACCACTGATGCACTGGGCTGCCAAATGTGCTTTGAGGATGAAAAAAAAGTACACAAAGATACGGAAGGGCAGTAACTGAGACTATCCCTGATAGCAGACTGCATTATCACAGGCTTTGGTCAAAGTGTGCCTTTTGAATGAAACAGCACAACTACATTAAATGGTGTTTATGTCTCCATCAGGAAACACATGCGCAATTAAACGGGTGTTTTTAAAAAGATCAAGTGCTCAGATTCCAAAGTCCTGATCAAGGAAGCCAAATTTACCCTGAAGCTACAGACAACAGGTGCCTGTGGGAGCGCCCAAGGCGTGCTGCTGCTGCTGTTTGGCTGGAAGTGCCCAGCTGTCCACTTAGCAAATGGATATTACGCCCACAACCACTGAGAGGAGCTGGTAGCCAGTAAAAGTCTGAAAACTAGCCTTTTGAATTCCTCATCTGCATATTTAGAAGCAATCAAGTTGTTTTCTGCACACTAGCCAAACAAGATCATGAGAACAAACTTCCCTTACATGTCTGAATGTGAATTAAATAGCTTAGCCCTGTGAGTGTGGGGGGATACTGCATTAATAATCTCTATGATGAGCCAAACATAGTGTATTTGAGGGTGTTGAGGGTTTTTCACTTGGCATAAACTAGCAGTAGCGAGATTAGAGGATATGTATAGTGACAGATTAGAGCGCATTGCTACAAAGGAGGGATGTGCGTGCTCTTTCTGCTCCCTCTGAATATCATACCACACCTGGATGAGTTCAAGGGCCAGGCCAGGCATAACTGGTTTCCGAAGCCTCAGGGTCCTTTGAACTCTGACACTAACACTGCAGTGACAAACGTTGACTTCCTCATTTGTTTTAATGAGACCAACAGGCGCCCCAGGAAAGGGTTCATTTTGAAGAAGCCTTGGGCAAAAACAATTGCAGCTTCAATGTGCAACAAACAACACCAAGCAATCAA
>KV751345.1:5946813-5969748 GCA_001698575.1 Mola mola
GAAGATGGTCTCTTATGTAAGATATAAAATAGTTAAAATTAGACAACTTACAATAAATGTTGTTATTAACGATCTTATGTTCCAGTACTTTTATATATACCAAACTTGTATTTTACCAGGGGTTGTTTACTTCTACTTCCTTGCTGCTTTGAGGTATTTAGGGCAGCTCCCACAGACATCCCGAATTAATCAGAGTAAATCAAGTTGTAGCAAAAATCCTCTCTGGAAGCAAAACAGCTGTCTTTTTAAGTAAATTATAAAAACACAAAAAACATAAAAACATAAAAACTTACATAATGCACACAAAAGAAATGTTTTAACTAAAAATATTTTGTTTTATTTCAATTGATGTTTGCTATAACTTTCAACCCTTTCTTTCTAGAGCTTTACTTCTAACCTAAGATTCTGTTTAATATCTAATGTTACTGAACATCATATTCGAAAATACATAACAGACCAAAACGTCTTCAGGTGTTTAGAGAGCTGATTAAGAGTTCGACTAAAAATTGTGGGAAGAAAATCCCACCTCTGAGGTCAGAGTTCAGCCTGTGAATCAGCTGGAAAACATAGCTTTCACTCGTACCATTCATGAATTTCTATTGCAGGTAATGTCAGACTATTTTCTTGGCAAGCCATCCCATCCTTGGGATATGCCATTTTGGAGCGTGACACATTTAGACACTGCCATGTTCATATACGCTGTCATGTTTCTCTGAAAACTCCCGAAGGCGAACTCATTTTGGCAGCCTGGCGTTGGCTCAGACCAACCACCTGTCATCTTATTTCTGCACATGGCCTCTTCTGTCAAACACTCCCTCACATTCCTGCCTGCGCCCCACACAGCACCTGCGATTGGCTCGCCTATTGCCATCACAGCTGTCAGGCTAACCCTCAGTGTTAATTAAAGTGATAGACCTCCCAAAAGGCTGTTTATTCCACCTGCTTGGTGTTTGTTGGACGCACCTACAGCAAAGATGTGAAGGATGAAGATGCTAAATAATAATATTCAATGAATGCATTTTAATAAATAAGGAACTCCAGTTAATGACTTTAGAATTGTATTGTTCTTATTTGAAAACACTGCAGTGACTGGGAGGTATGTGTGAAATGTAGATTTGAGAGCTTAAATCAATCAATTAATTGATCAGCAGAAACTTAAAGCTTAACTATTTATCATTTAGGTAAAAAAAACAAACAATTTGCCATCTTATTTGGGCCTGAGTTGGTGAGGACCTCACCACACATATCACAGTACATGGGCCATGATACCATACTTCATGATATATTGTGATATGATGCAACACAATATACAGTATATGGCAAAATATTACAATAGACATTATGATACTTGGTCACAGAGAGATGCTTTGATTTAAGAGAATATGAATGACATTTTAAATCAGTTCAAAAACAGGAGGTATCAATACATTGTGAAAAATAGTTCTACTGTTCAGCTGTATCAATATTTTTGCACAGCCCTACTAACCATAAGTTGAAGCCCAGGCAGAATCTCATAACTTTCAAGAATTCTGAAAATATTTTCATAAGTTCTACTACACATGCATGGCAAACACTCACAGCAAATAGCGAAACACGCTGCATGTAATGCAAAGGCAACAGACACCGACGTTTATAGGGGACACTAAAAAGTGATGAAATTGTTTTGTGAACATTTCTGAATCGCAGTCATTGAAGTTGGTTGGTCATCGTTCATACTGGAAAAACGAACACACAACATTTTTTTCTCTTTAAATTTAATATTGTGATGGCTCAGTGTTTTTGTGGAACTATTTGAATTGTCAGGCTGATAATAAACTAAAAGCAAAGGCTAGGTTAGCAACAGATGTCTACCACCAGCTAATACCAGACTCATGCCATCATGAATAAAGACAAAAATTTTCCAGTTTAATAAGTCATGGGTGTCCATTCTTTTCTTTCCTCTTTTGCATTTTTGTGTTTGCAGTACACTTCTCCATTAAGTTGTGTGTGCATGTTTGCAGTGCGCGTTGTCAAATTAGTGATGGTTTCCTCTATTTGCTTGTGTTATTTTGCTAAGTTACAATATGTTAAGCTCTCTCAGCCTCTGTAAAATAGACTTTCCATTTTGCATTTAAATGCCATTGGTCCAACATGTTGACGCTTCAGTCCTTCACACACACAAATCAACCACAGCAGACTGAATGAAACACAAATGTGGAACATCTCCGTACAGTTAGATTTATGTCAACTTCATCTCTAGGGACTTTCTTTCCCAGAAAGTCACAGTATTCAGCACAATGAAACGACATCAATCACAGCACATTGATCCAATTCATACCAGAGCTAGAGGTTCATTTGGAAGTTAACACAAGCATATTTTGAGTTTATCTTCAAATCAATCGCAACTTGATGTAATTGAACTCTGGGCAGGAAGCAAAAAGAAAGAGAAACATTTCTTAAATTAGAGCATTAAACTATTATCAAACTAGAAAATAAATAACAGCCCCATGATTCATTTCCACCATCAGCAACATTAGTTTGTAAAATCTGTGGGTGGTTATGCAACAGGCTTACTAAAAGTCTCCCTGCCATCATTGAATAAGCGTGTTTTAAGTTGGATGCGGGAACAAAATAAGAAATGAAAAAACAGCAGGATGAAAAAGGAAAAGACTCTGATAACTAGAGAGCAAGTTTGTATTCAAACCCATCCTTCGACATTCGTCCACATCTCTGCATCAGTTAACATTATGGACAGGCTTTTCGACTGTGATATTGGATTCACATCAATATGCTTCACCAGCAATGCCTCTGCAAATATTGTCCTTTGATCCATTTCCTACCGCCAATCATATGTTGAAAATACAATCAGGGTGTCAGCAGAAAATCCTTTTTTTTTGAGTGGCTAGAAAAGAGACCTTCAATCGCAGCAACAGTCGCCAATGAATTCATGTAGGACTGCAAAAGAGATTTTAAAATATATCCTGTGCCACAACAAGAGTAAAGGAAATGATCCCATAAATGATGTTTTTTTAAAAAAAAATGTATATAAACAAGTTAACCCAAAAGCCCCCTCAACGTAATGAATTATTCATGTCCCTGACTGTTGAACTGGTCCTCATGAAAGCCAATTTGATGATGGGTTTAAAAGGACTTTGGATTTTCCCCCTTTCTGCGTCCCTCTTTGCTGTGATTCAACTCCGACAGCGAGCGACTTTGATGTTTTCAGAAAGTGTAAATGGAAGCTGGGCTGAATGAAGCGGCTGGGTACCACCGTGTGACTGACTTCTCTTTTCACTCCTGTGGGCCAGTAGCTAAGCAGAGCCTCAGCTATGGGTGAAGCATCTGATCTGTGCCCTCAAAAAAAAGTCAACCCCCTGGCTCTGTTTCGAGATAGGCTTGTTTCAATTATTACACTGATATGACAAAAAAATAAAGAGGCAACAAAGGGGTGGAAGGACTCTAAATGAATCGCAGTCAAATTAGGCAGTAGTGAAGCTTTATTTTTCCTGAATGACAGCAGTGTTTTGTTCAGCTGACAGAGGAGACGACGGCTGTTGCTGAAGGAGTTCCTGGAAAACATCCGGTTTTTCAATTGCCCCCCATTCAGGCCAAAGGAAGGGATTTTTCCCAAGCCCAGTGTTCTCACACTCATACTTGAATCTCAAATAAACCTCCTATGGATTCCTAACTTCACAGAATTTTCTTATTTACTGGCCCTCTGTAAGAACAGAAACTCAGAGGAATGTTCATTGAAGGCTGCCATTCTCATTCAGAGGACATAATGCTTCCATCGTATATGAGCTGAAAAAGATTTTTCCCCGGTGGGAAAATAGTGACCCCCCGAACCTGCTGAAAAGATAGCGGCTGTGCGGGGGGCTCACACTGCAAGAGGCACATTGTGGTGGAGCCAGCACTAACATGGCTTTCCACCTGCTGAGAAATACAGCGAAAGCCTTCTGTAGGTGTTTACACCAAGCCCCCCTGTGCCTTCCCAGTGGAGCGAAGGAATAACAACATAAATCTTGGCTGAAAGTGCGGAAATGCGCAGATCTTAATCGAACAATTCACGTGAGGCGGGGATGGCTTATCATTCTTTGTTGCCACTTATTTTGCAGATACGCTCCTTTTATCTCTTTTTTATGGGCGGGGGCTGCGGTACACTACACTGAAGACATTACGAAGCATGAAGACCGCCACAACAAAGAGGTGTCACACCTGATAAGCATCATGAAAACATCGACCGAATCCAAGATAGAGTTCGGCCCATACAGGTATAGCAAACACTATGAGCAGATAAGAGTTTCAAGTGAAGTAAAAAAACAACACATGAAAAAAAAAACCCAAAGCAGGGCCAAAACTAGAAGCAACATTTCAGCCAATAAATTAAATATCACTTCACCGCTTATATTTGGACTACCGGAGGCACAGAGTTGCTGTGAAACTGAGACAGGACCAGCGAATACATATATATGTTGCACTTAATTTATATCCCAGCCAGCGTTATTTGGAAGAGTCAGAGATTATCCACCGTTTACAGCTGACTGTTGAACAGATGTTAAACAAATCATTGGTGGAGGATACCAACTGGGTTTACAAACTGTACTGATGAACACATGACCCTTGGGCTTCATGTGTGTGTTACGAGGGGGATCATGTGAGATAATACTGAGCACAAGTTTTACATATGAACAAAGCATCTAACAACAAGGCCGTGAACGTCAACGGCTGTTTGAAGGGGTAATGACAGCTCATTGGCAGTTGAATAGAGATTTAGTTTCCTTGGTGATAGCAGTGTTTGCAGCATGGTGGTCACATTAGAGGTGCTCTTAAGACGCTCAGCTCAATGGCTCCATAGTCTGGAGGGAGCTTTGTCTGTGTTGCTCAGGCTTTGTGTCCATTTAGAACATCTCTACGCTGTTAAATGCTATTAATCCACATGTGTTTTTATAATACACCTTTACCTTAATTTGAATATTCAAATACATTACAGTCATTTAATATTATTCAGAATGAAAATCAATCATCTCAGCTGCCACTGTCATCAACATCACCAGATGACCAGTCAAATGACCGGTAAAGTTTTGTTTTGATCTGATCGTTCATGTTTATACCTAATTATTTGCTCTGTTGATTGGCTGAAAGATTCTTGTTGCCGGATTCTTTAAATTAACTCGAGTGGAGGAGGTAGTCTACGCCCTCAAAAAGTGTCAGAGCAAGAGGTTTCACAGATTCACAGAAGTGCCAAAAGTTAGCTAGGAGTTCATTAGGACACAGTCTCTCATGCACAGTTTCCCACTTCAGATAGAAATAGTTTGTGAAAAGTTTTGGTGGAGTACTATCAGGTTCAGGATGTCCAAATTGTTTTAATTGTAGTCATAACAAAATTAGAAAGAAATAACAGATTATCGTCGACCAATGGCATTGTGAATGCCCCCTTATTTGCCGATACATTGATGTCAGTCAGCCACATCCATATCAGCTGATAAATTGGTGCATCTGTAGTTTTAAGCAAAACGTATTTCCATATTGGTCTGTCTGTTCGAAGAGTGAGTGCACGTATTTCCAGTTTTGTGGTGATAACTGCAGGTTACTAGTAGCTGCGGTATTGCTGCATATCGCAGTTTACAAAGAAGGAATTCTCATCAGTTCAACATTCATCGTGGGAAGTATTAGGGCTGAAATAATATGGAAAGTGTGATTCTGTGTTGTTGACTGTGTGGGTGGTCTTGCAATCTAAACACTTGTGGCAGGATGCCACAAGTGTTTCTGGTCTGTTTTGAACAGTCCAGCTGTCCTCTGAAAGCTTTAACTGTCTCCACTTGACATTTTGTATTTCGGTAGCTTCCATTGCTGCTGGTTGCTACTACAAGCAGGTTTGACAAGGACACAGCATAAGTTTAAAATAAATTCTTCTCTGCATGTACTTAAGTTTAATGTAGTCAGAGTCAGTAAAAGAAAAAAGGTAAAGTTTTCTCCTCAAAGCCCGAATTAGAGTTAATTGGTTCAAAAATAAATAAATGAAGATTAGAGAAGTAATGGTTTGGTTAATTAGATGTAAGCACCCGGAGTTTTCATGCTCTCACAGTTTTCACAGAAGCATCAACAGTAAATCAGACATTGATATGGGGACACAGGAGGCTTGTTCAGGTCGAGAAGTCTCTTTTATTTATAGACTACCAATTAATCAATTGAAAGACAACCATGGAGAATTTAAGTATTTAGAGTCCCAGAGTGACGTGCCAGAGCGCCGCTAATGATTTCCGTGCACATGGCAGTGCCTGGCAACTGAGTTTCTAAAACACAGAGCCGAAAGTAAGCCCTCTGGGCGGTCTCAGACCTCTAATTGGGCTCTCAGCAGCGACCTGACTAACTCTGGGCTCTGGTCGGACACAAATGGAGAGAAAAGAGAAGGTTTATTATTCTTAGAGACTGGGCAGATTGAAAGGTAGCCTCTTTTTGGACGTACCTCAACAGGGTTCGTGCCAAACTGGAAAAATACGTCCGTTCCCAGCAGAGATGCAGACACAACGGCTCACTTTGGAGACATTCCAGCACTGTTGGTGTTTTTGTTTTCTCAGGCACACTCCTTATTCTCTCATAATCTTAAAACTAAAAATGATTTAAGAAAGAATTAAAGTACATTAAGGGATGAATCAAAGATGAAGAAATAAAAATAAAAAGAGACAATGACAATGATGGATCATTGTTTTTTTTTGTCAAATCATGTCAATAGATTTTCTAAGAAGTTACGAATGTTATGAATTTTAAAAGAAAAAGAACTTGGAACCTTCAGAATACAGGTCAATAATATTGTGCAACTACCTTCACGCAAACCAAAAAAATAATCACGTGCTGTGACTTCGTTTTTCAAAATATCAAGTCAATATGTTATAACTTTATTTATTTTTTCCCCCACAATATTTTGTCGACGTGTGGACATAAACTAAAAAAAACAACAACAACAACACAGTGCTTACATCATATGAAGAAATCACTCTTTGTAACTGAAACACAAACCTTTAGAACATAAGTGCCTCAGCTGCCATATACTCAACAGAACCATTAAATCATCAGTTAGGCTGCCATTTATACCTAATAATCCTATATCAAAACAAAAGGGTTTACTTTTTAAATAATTACACGATACCATGTAAATAGAATGTGTTAAAAACGTAATTTAAACAAATTCTGATTTAAATGGTCTTCAGCGGTAGAGTTTTTTCCACCAGTGTTGGCCTACACCAACTCCGCAGAGGTTTAATTAGACTAAGCTCAGCCCGGCTGGAGACTCTGTGACCAACCAGCCTAAGCTCATACAATATGTCAGATGAGAAACTGTACCTCCACTTGCAATGTTGTAATTTATCAAAAATGCACAATAAATATAATTTTTAGTTTATGTGTTCATTGGTCAGTCTTTCAATTGATTTAAATATTGAAATAAATAAATAATCTTAACACTTTGTAGTGTCACTTCAAGGAGTGACAAAAGTGGCAGGGGGTTAAAAAAACGATGAATCAAACTGAACAGAAACAAAACATTGTTATGCAGATACCACAAGCAAAGCCAATAAAACTAGATTTAATTTTGTTTGTCTTTTCACAGAAAATCCATTCATACTAAATCAGTGTTTTTGGGAACGCAGGTCGATACTTGCGTTTGGTCTTCTCTCTGTTTGGAAAAAAAGTTGATGTCATGTATTCTTAAGCAATCAGTATTTAACAGAATAAGAGTTGGGACTATGACGTGATGACATTTTTTGGGTTGTGTATATTGGCAGGGAGATTACTCTGTCAGTCAAGTTTAATTAAACCTCACCCACACAGTCTTGGTCAGACTGATAAAAGTTTAGCAAGTTTTAAGAGTTCATGACCTTTGCATTTGGAGATCTCTTTTCTAAAGTTGACATTGATTATTGCATATTTCATCACAATATTTCATGTTATTCTATATACAAAAAATATACTTGAAACAAAGTTATCATGTCTCAAGTTCAACTTCTATTTAATCTGCTTTTCACAGAGTTTTTAACCATGAGGGTTTTAAAAAAAAACCAAACTTTGAGCTAAATGTCATAAATCAGGAATTATAAACAATGTTGGAATGGGATTTTGTACCATCCAGACTAAAAGATACCCTTACAGTAAAATTGCCTAGACAGGATTGTTTAGGATAGAAAATGATTTTTAAAAACTGCTTAAAACTTTAAAGTGTCAAATTTAGTTGAATATTTTTTCGGTAATAGTCCAAATAATCCAGTCCAGACAAGCAGTAAATGCGGATCTGTGAAGTGAGAAAGGACCCACAGTTGCCACAGATCACACAACACCTCTTGCTTCCAATGGGAAAGTTAATGATAAAAAAGAATATATCAACACAAACTCATCCAAGTATGAAAATGGCTCAAAAATTAGCCTGGAATCTATCATGCTAACGTGTCGTGTCAGGGGCGGCATTGAGATTACACAGTGTGTGAGATTACACAGAGATAAATATAAATACATAATACAATATATATAGATAGACTACAAACATCCAATCAAAGAGATTGACAGATTGACAGCTTCATTTATCGCTCACAGAGCTCCGACTGCGGCATGTAGTATTGCAAACTGCCTGCTCGCTCTGCTTGTGTTAGCCTCGGGAGCTGATGGATGGAACAAAGGCGGGCGAGGAAGCTGAGGCGCAGGCCTCAGGTGTGAACAGGTGTGTGGGTTCACTGCCATTCTGGAATGGGAGCAGTTCCAGGTGCACAGCTGCAGGGTGTGGCTTGCAGATACACCCAGCCTCTCGGCCTGTGTTGAAATACTGAGCGTGTGGGAAGGAGGGAGAGGTGGGCCGGGAGGGGCTCCAGTGTAAATTTAATCTCATGTTGCTTTAAGTTTAAATGGGGGAGGAAAAAGGGTGTGCATGTTTTAAGGTGAAACTGTGAGAAAAGGAAAGGCCAGCAGAGTTTTTTTGGGGGGCGGGGCATGTGTGTTTTATGTGTATGTTTCTATGTGCGTAGGTGTGAGTGAACTATGCAGATTTAAGAAACAGTGGGGTCATGAGCAAACAGAATGACAAAGAATGACGTTTGGGAGGTTTCATGTCTGAGAACGAAATGTGTGTTAGTCTAGTCTCCTGGGAAACTAGTGTTCCTATCAATCCATGATTAAACAACTTAAGTCGTTTCTCCTGCTGTAACATATCCTGGTGAATTTCTGCAGAGAATTTCTGTAGTGAAGCTCTCTGAGCCCAGGACAGCATCAGCCTCTGTCTGCAGGGTAGGCTGTGTGATCTTTAAGACCTCTCTATCAAAGGTCAGAGCAGCCGAGTGAAGACGGGCATCGGCGTTGCGTGGCTGCTAAATTCAACAAAAGAAATGGCTCAGTGGCTGCTGTGGATGGGCTTGCTCATGCCACAAATACAAGCCCACACATGCTGTCATACATATGTGGACAGTGAAGCAGGACGACCATCAGGGACTGGTTGTATGGCTTTGGAACTGGCCATTCTGCAGTTTTAATCCTTGATTTTTCTTGTGCACCAGTCCCATCGACTGCTTGACACCGTGCCAGACGAGCAGCCTGACCTTTGCTGTCCTTGGAACAGTTGATGCTGTGTAATGTATTCTGCAGTTGATTCCTTTCCTCATCATATGAATTTTAACTACTTTTTTTCTCCTTTCTGCAGAGATACCAAGTCGTTTGCTCGGTGTCTCTGCACTGCAGGATATTATTCCTCCTATTACCTTTCAGAACTCCAATCGCTATATGTCCCACGGAGAAACAAAGCTGAGAGGCACAGTCAAAAATGGAAAGAGCAGAGGGAATATCAATTTTCTGCACTTCGGCTCAGAGGAGTTTTTTTTTTTCTTCTTCCTGAGGGTGAAGATTATGCTGATGTCACATCTGAGCTCCAGTAAGTTAAGATTTGATGGCAAAATGGGCTGCGTGCCAATGGCAGAGGAACGAGTGAAGACCAAAATGTGCTGAATTCACCTCCTGACAGCTGTTTCAAAATTTATGTCCACCTATTTTAATTTGCCTACAATCCCATGACAGGACCATATTTGCTGGTCACAGCTGCCACTGAGATTCCTCATCGTATCGAATCAGCCGTCCGTAAGTCACAGGATGCCAAGAGTGTCCATCAGAATCCATTAGTCGTCTGCTACTAATTACCAATGACTCTGCTGCTGATTAAAAGAAATCACCAAGCAGCAGCACACACCATTATGCTAATGAAAACTCATTTGGAGAGACAGAGCATGGGCGCCAACAACTATTTGGATGACTTCACTGTGCAGCAGAGCAGGCTGGAGAAAATGGCTTCCTGGACAGCATATCATTACAGGAATTGAGGGGAAGGAAGCCTTGTGATGATGATGGCAGAATTTGAATGTTTATCTTGTCTAAAGAGATAAATAAAAGAAAAAATAAGGATATTTTTCCACACTGACTTTTGTTTTCTCCCCACTTCTCATGAGCATATATATTTTTGCCTGTCCTTGCCCCGTTGCACACTATCAAGTAACTCCCTGACGAGTGCAGATAAGACATGTTTGGTGTGATTTAGTCATAATTGATTTTCTCATTTAATTAGAAAACCTTGAGGGAAAAGACCGAGCCACCAAAGCCAAAGCATGCCAAGAAGCTGATTGCTTTGTTGCCTGCAAGTTTTGAGACAGAGATCTATTGAAAAGATGTAACGATGTGTACAAAAAACAAACTGCTGCACATGAAGCTACAGCCAAGAGTTCACTTAAGAAACATTGATCAATCATTACATAAGTAATGTAAGGGTCAATTCTTCATTTATAACACCATCCAACTGATGTTAGAAAGCTCGCTGTGAGCTAGACTGTGCATTAAACAAAACAAAATAATTCACCTGGGTGGAGCAGAATGGGGTGTGATATGATTTCTTTACAAACTGTTTGTCATGTTTGTAAACCTGGGTCTTATGTTTACATATTTTGGTGAATAAATCACTATCTTTAGCAAGCGGTTTGGCATTGCAATGTAACCCTTTGGGACCATTACATCCAATGTTGCTTGTTGTTGACACCCAGTCTGGTAATGTGTCTGAAAACATTATAGAAAGGATACACCTATTTGTTATAAAGTCAAATGTGTTTTTTAAAGTGAACCTTTGGCCTTGTTAAGATGTCCATATATTGTTTTTTTTTTGTTTACTATGACTCACATCATGACTAAAATAAGCAGAGGATTTTCTTTTCTTCTGCAGTCCGCCGACTGTCAGAAAAAATTCGGACAGCCTTATTTTTTTTACTTAGAAAACGTGAGGAAACATCCTTGAAGACTTGCAGGTGTGGGTTTAACCCCCTTAATGACGATCGTCGCAAATTCACATAATACCGCTTGCATTAAGACTGCAGTCAAGATAGCATCAGCTTGAAAAATTAATTTTTTTATATAATTGTAAATAAATTCAGACGTCGAGGGGTTAAGGGAGTAGGAACGAAACTTGTCATTCAGATGCATCAACTTGTAGGCGACCTTGTACAAGTAACTCTCCCTCTTCTTCCTGGGAATCTAGTTCCAACATGTATGGCTGAATTACTCCCATGTTACAGCTTGCCACTGTGCAGCGTACAGTAGACTAGTTTACAAGTTGGACGATTACAGAGAAGTCAAGATTACAGTTGAGGGGCAGAGGAGCGAGAAGAGATGGGCAGGGCTAGAGTAGCACATATAGATCCCACAACCAAGATGAGGCAAATGTGTAGAAATACATCTAAGCCAGTTTAAGGCCATGGGAAGATTTTATTCATTTAAAACAAAAGAGATCAAAATATGTAATGTTATGAATCAGAAACAAGTTTAATCAATGGCTGGAGTAGTTCAGAAGTTGAGGCACAAGTCTCAAGGAAAAGGCACTGCGTAAGGTGATTTGTTGCATTTGTTGCCTCATCTTGCTGGTTGAAACCAACTTAATATTCAGCCATGACATTTCACATAATTTCTTGCTGAAAGTTGCTCCATGTAAATTGGTAAACCACAGTGTCATTTTCATGTCAGTACACCTGCCTGCCCAATTTTAAGCACAGCTGAGCTGTCAATGATGATGTCTCACCCTGTTTTAACAGCATTCTATAACTACTTTAAACCAAATTGATCAGAAAACAGTAACACCTGAACATACTGATGTATGTGTATGTGCGATAAGAGCTTCTCACAGACACCATCTTTGGAAAAAAAATATTTCAGGTGTACTTTGACTTGTTTGTTGGAAGATTGCTTAGGAGTAGTTTATAGCCTACACTGCAGCCTACCACCAGGGGGTGATCTAACTGTTTAAGCTTCACTTTTGGGGAGCTCTCATGTCATCCATCTTATTCACCTGGGGACACCTGGCTGTCATATATATGATACAAGGTAGAAGATGAATGATTGAATGAATGAATATGATTAAGAGTTGTTTTACAGTGACTTCCCCATTGCATCAATTCAATCATCAATCAGTTTTTAAATATATCACCCTAAAACATAAAAACAGAAACTTTTTATTGTTTCTGACATCCAGTGAGAAATCCAATGGATTTTGTATCAACTGCCCTAATCCCCTGCTTCCTTTGTTTGATGAAAATATAGCCCAGGGCTTTCCAGAGGTTGATCTTTGTGCAGTTCAGCTCCAGATCCTCCATCCAGCCCCTGAGCACCTGTTAAAGGCTGCTTCTCTGCTGCATCTCATAAACAGCTCCAGCTCTTGATCCCCACACATTGTGTTGGGGCCACTTTTCATCCCTCCCATCTGCGAGTTCCCTAAGCGTTTCCAAAAAATCCCCTTGGCAGTTTTGTGATCTCTCTCAGCTGTTAGCATACCCCCGGGCCAGGGCAGCTTCACTATGTGCTCCAGCTGCAGGCTTTTGCTATGGTCATGGGGCCCCACTGAAGGGCACCATTGTCCATTCATGGGGTTCACTGTGTGAGAGGTCAGATGAGGGAGAGCCCGCGCTGAGTCCTGGCAGGAAATGAAGGTGGAGTGGCAGTTGAGGCAATAGTGGTGGACTGGAGCCTCAATAAATAAAATAGTATATATGTAGTAAATAGTTGAATCCATATTTTGTATTAAAAATTTGTATTACACTGAAAGCTATGAGGGTTGATAGATAAAAAAAACATCTTTATAGAAATGATGTGTTTGAACAAAAGCCTCTCTTCTATCAGTGCATGAGTCAGAAGTACAGATGCACAGCTTGACTGCCAGAGTGCCTCACAGATGTGCAAGTAAATCATTTTTTTCTTACCCTGTTCAGATGGCTTCAGAGGCGGCAGTCATTTGAGCTGAAGCCACCATCCAGCATTCAGAGAAACTGCAGAACAAATTCAAGAACAGTCATTCTAGGTCATTCACATCATCCTTTATCTGCGAAGACAAAGACCTCAGGAGGTTTGCTGCCTGTGCACAACTATGAACACCGACACATGTTGTGATACTTTGATAACACTTTTTAAATTGGCCTTTCTAACATAAGTGAGAGATCTCTAGTGTTTGCCTTATTTGCCTCTTCCATTGATGGGATTCTTCCGCTGGTTAGGTTCTTCAGCTGTTCCAGTCTTGCATCTAGAATTGCTTACTATGCCTTACAAACTATATACTATGCGTAATGCACCTCAAATTACCTTTGAGCAAATAATTTGTGACTTATAGAGAGCTGTGTTGCCAGTGGAGGTATGTGATCATGTTAACCAGCGCCAGCCTTACCTCCCTCAATTACCTGACCACATTTACACCAACGTCAGCCTCCTAATTAGACTCTTAATTGTGTTGCTGCTTGCTTTATTACCAAGCTGATTAGTTCACTAAATCTACAAAGTTATGTACAATGTTGTGACTGAATGATTAACTTAAAGTACTGCTCCAGCCCATTTAATTCCTTAAAAACTAATTTCTATTTTGTACAATTACATGTTACAGGTTGTTTGTATGTATATATGAATGTGCTACTTTAGTCCTGGCCTGTCTCAGCCCACCTGCAGGCGGATCAAGCCAGTGCTTAACCTCAGACTTTTAAACTACACTACTATAGGCTGCACAGACGCAAGTTATAATGTTATGTAAATCAGCCATACATGAACTAGAAATGAAGTCCCAGGAAAAAGAGGAAGAGGTATTCATACAAGAATGGCTTGGTACATCAGAATAATGTAGTCTGATGAAGTTTTGTTTCTGTAATGTTAAGCCCCACCCCCACAAGTTGTCAGGATTGTTGTTGATTGTTTTCTACATAGAAGATCCCGGCTGTAGGGATTCATTTCTTTTTGGAGACTGTCAATTGTGGATTGCAGAACAAAAACAGAAATTCTCAGTCATGATATGTGCTGTTGTAAATATGCTTAGTAAAGTGAGCAGACCTTACACTTAGACTTAAATTAAAACATAATTGATGTTACACAGCTTCCTTGGCCACTACTCCATTAGATTGTGGGATGTTTATGCCAGCATAGTGTCTAGTGCCTGCACACTGTAATATGACTCAGGAAATATTATGCATTTTGTATACTGTTTCATACTATGATTTCATATACACTAAAAAAATCTCACATTTCTGTATTAAGCTACGCAATAGTACATGACAATTCAGTCATGGCCCAGCTGTTTCACCATCACCTAGGGACAGCTTCTGGGAAAACAGTTCCTGTTGCCTAATATCGAGAGTTCGAAAATTCTGCAGACTGGCAGACAGAATAGAACAGTTAAAGTGAGGGACATGTAACCAATAAAAATTGGGATGGTGAAATTTTTCTATGGCCATAACATTGTGCAATCAATATTGAGAATTTCAAGTAATAGAGTTGTCTGTTTCCACTTCCATTTTTCCTGTCCTCCCAACCAAGTACTCTCATTTACCACACTTGGTCTTAAATTGTGGGAAACCGTCCTCCAGTTGGTCATAGTTGGAAAGTTTTTGGTTAATGTGAATATAAATTAACAATTTATGATCTTGTTTGTGTTTATTTTCTAGGTGAGATGACTCCTGGTGACTTCAGAAGTACTGTATGCCTGGTTTAAATTTAGATGCATTAACAATTGCTGCATTTTTTCCAGAGTCTGTTTATTTCTAACACAATTCAGATATTTAAATAATAATAACAATAATGATAATAAAGCATCAATATAAAACAGATAGTGAGCAGGAAAAAGAGAGAGAAACATACATTTCAAAAGCTTGTCTACTTAACATTCCAAAGGATAGTACAACAACAGTACTACTACTACTACTACTACTTATTTTCAGCAGAAATACAGATATTTATTTTACAAAATGTCTTGAACAAAGGCAATGAAATTATATCAGATATGTAAATTTTCCTCACTCTCTGGTGGAATTTATTTATTTTATTAAAGCCAATAATGCTAGCTTAAGTTTACTTTAATTACAAGAAATAACAGAGTTCCTAACTCAGAAGGTGTCTGTGTCTCTACACATAGAACAGCTAATTATTTCTATACAATCGACTCCTTTTCAGTGGGCAAACTAAAGCTGCAATAAAGGATGGGAGAAGAATGCCCCTGTTAGAGGAAAAGAAAATGCTTGAGGGAATTAAAAAAAAAATACCTTAGGACACATAATGAGAGGTGAAAATGAGAAAGACAGTTGGTTTCGTTACGTTGTACTATTGCAGTGTGTATTTTCTTATGATACCAAACGAAGTCACATATTTTCAGCCACAGATAATGAGCCACCCACAGCTCTGCTGTCTGAGAAGAAAAACACAGACCACATGCGTGAAAGTAATGCAACAGATGCAGTATTTCTTTATTTCCTGGTTTCTATTCAGTGAACAGTTAAGAGAAAAGAGTAACAATTAGAATTCGGACTATAAGAGACAAACATTATGATCAGATCGTGGTCCATGCTCAGAAGTGTGGCGTAGGGAGGGGACGGACACGGGGTGATGAGGGATTACGGACCCAAAGTTTGTCTGAATGGCAGACCAACTGACCTTTATGCTGGCAAGTGGTAATCAGGGTCAATTAGAAAGGCCTCTTGGCCAGCGATGGCCTAATCCTGTTGAGGGAAGTGGGATCCAGATGTAATTATGGCGCTCAACTACGGTGACTTTACGCCTAGTAGAAATAAACCCAGAAGCCAACCAGAGTGGTCCAGCATTTTAGCTCTGTCCAAGGCAGATGACCAGAGTGTTCTCATTTCAGTCAGAAAATAGTGTCTGTTTCCTGCAGACACTATTTATTAATTCTCCTGACAGCAAACTGATTTGCATAAACTGCCTACATGTGTGAGGTGGTGTAATGAAATAATATTATTTATTATATATCGTTATTATTTGCTCAAAAATACTCGAATAATACTCGTCGTTGCCTATTATCATCCTGTGTGAAACTGAGTGTTTATTGGAACAGCTCTTTTTGATGATTTCCATCATGTTTTGCAAATCTGCCTACCAGTAGCTTGTGACTTGACTCCTAATTTTAAATGCAAGCAGCAGTGACAGTCATGGATAACCTGCACTGATCCATGTTTATACAATTACATTGCCAATAAAGGAGATTTCTGGCATTTTTTTAACTGTAGCTGTATTTCCCGTTCTTTTAGCCTCTAAAATTTAAAAAAAAAATACTTTTTTGAAAATAACTCCAGAGTTCAGTTGCTTGGACTCAACAAGGCTATATGATTTTATACATGTCAAAACATTGGAATTAAATTTCTTTTTATTCAGCACTATGCTCAAAATGTCATCGCAAGTGTCAGGTGACATGGAGCAGATACCTGCAATGAAACACCCATGGGTGTATGACTCAATAAGATAAAACATTTGTTTTATACAGTATCTTTACGGTTATTGAATCAAAAACACACAGTTGTGTCACTGAAAGTATAAACTTCATGTTAACAGACACTATTAATTAGTATATAACAATAATTTATATCAACTCCACCAACAAAGTTGGAGGAGGTTACATTTTTGGTATCATTTGTTTGTCTGTTAGCAGGATGACACCAAAACCGCTTGGCCAATTTTACTAAAACTGTCTTCTTAGGTACATCTCGCCCAAACAAAAACTGACTAGATTTTAGTGATAAAAGGTCAATTCTCAAAGTCACTTAAAGGTCAAAAAGCATGACGTTTGGGTCACAACACCAGATACAATTGACAGACAACAGAGAGGTCCAACTGGCATCAGCACTGGCTACAGATGATCAGCTTTGGGCTTCCTAGGTCCAAGGTCAAGGTCACTATGAGGTCAAACACATTTTTTGGACATCTCTCTCGAGGGAGTTGGCAGAGAGGTCTGACTGGTGTCATTTTGTAACTAATTCCAGGATCCGTCACATAGCCAGAACCAGCTGGCTCTGCGGTTCATGCGTCACCCATCAGGAGACACATCATCAACATATGCTCTTATTTGCACCAAATGACTGACTTAAAACTCACACTTAGGAATACCCACAACCAACACTGGTAATACAGTCTGGTAGAAAGCAGAAATTTAAGAAAAAACTGACCTTCACAGGTAAGGATTTATGGCTGGGGAGCATATGTTGTAAGGAATTTACCTGCATTGGCAAAGGTTTGCATACTCTGAGTGAATTTTCTGTGGGGAATCTTTCTGGTTTTAGGTGTAGTTATTTCCTCTTTAAATGTCTCTATGATGATACCATTCCCTATGTTCTTCACAGATATATGTCAGATTTTAGAAAATCATCAGTCCTGCAATGATTTCACTTTTGAAAAATAAGTGGGAAACATGGTCACCGTAGCTAACGATTTAGCATGAACATCATTCCTCTAGAATACAGGAAAGATAATATATGTTGACATCTGCATGAGATATTGCTTAATGTAAAGAGTGAAAGAAAGTGGAGTGATCCTTTAATCAGCAGTGAGAGAAGTAACTCTACATTCTGCAGCAGCCTCTAATCAATATTTGAAGCAGGCTGCAGATATTTAGACAAAACCTCAAACAGACAGCTCCATTTCCAAAAATCCAACTCCAGCAACAGATTCATCACTCAGCACAACAAACACTGACAATTCATAATGACTGCAGTGTCCTCACTCACCTCCACCCATAAGTTCCCTGTCAACTTTACTAGGAAATGGGATTTACTACATTTACATTCATTTTTTCAATAGCAACTCAGTAGATGGGCACCGCTTCTGTGTGTTCATTATTTAATTCCATAGGGAACTTTATGGTCGATGAATAAATGTTGCATCGAAAACTAAATGAAAAGTCTCAGCTTGGATCAGGATCAGCCTGGTTGGCAGCCACGGTGGCACCTTGTTAGATTAGATTAGATTTAATTCCAACATCACACTTAACAGTATTTATTTAACACACCTTTGACTTAACTACAATGTGTATTTAATGCTCCATTGATTTTACCTCGCAACATAATCATTTGATGGATTTCCTTGGCAGTGCACCTGGAATGACCTTAAATCCTGCAGCACCACAGCTGAACCCACAGTGGTAAATGGCATCTCGGTTAGCATTATATAGCTCAATCAACTTCTTGCTAACTGTTGTATTTACTAGACTGTCACTGAACATTTACCCTGTATGATGATGCAGAGAGCTTAACATTTTCTTCTCAAAAATCTATATTCATATACAGTATGCCAGAAGAACAATTTAGAAAAATGACAAATTAAAATTGGAAAATTCTGATGTCCTTGTTTATCAGGCACATTTAGTTGTCCCCTGACTGAGTGGAGCTCATTGGATCAGAATAATCCTGGTCTTAAATGAATGCAGGTATATTTTATTGTCTGTCAAACTGTGGTAATTTATACATAGCTTTCAACACCCCACTCATAGACAGCCACGATTCGTTTACCTGTAGTCTGACTCCAAAATGAAATAGAAATGGCAATCAATCATAATGTAGCAGGAAAAAAGCCTCTAGGGACAGACAGGCAGGTCTTTGAAACGTGAAATAGATCAGCCAGTAAAAACCACGGGGATATACCATCAGCCGCATATTAGCTGTTAGTGGTGCAATCAGACAGATTTATGTAATTAGATATAAGCAAAGCAACTTCTACTGTGTAATCAATTTTTTAAGCTTAAAAGAGGATTTAAAAAAAAAAAATCTTTAAAATCGGCTGTAGTCTCGTATTGTGAGTAAAACAAAATTAAAGAGAGTTACTATCCGGAAAAATAATTCTATTAAATCTGCAGTGTGAATCTTCTGTCTGGCCGTTCTGGCAGTGAGAATCATTATATTACACTGTTGACGCACTTATGCCGCCATAAACTCCACTACGATGCTTCTAGTTTTTGTAGCCATTTGGTGGTTATGTTAGCCCAGTATCCACTCTCTGCTTTTTAACTCTATGATTGAAAGGAATAAATGATGGATGACATATCTTCACTTTCTTCCAAACTCTAAAAGTTTAGCTAATATGTCCTGGACACTTTACAAACGTGACCATCTCGCACTGATGGCATCATTTTGACCTGGAGTCTGGATCCATCCACCAAGCAAGTAGGGCTCAGCTGTCAATTATGACATTTCAACTCCTTTTCATAACCTCAAATAACCAATTACAAGCAAACATAACAGAAAAATAGGACAGTTGATGGTACATCAGCGTCATGACAACAAGCCAAAATGGCAGAAACTATCACGTACACACTCTGGAGGATTAATTTTGCAGAGACACAGAGGGAACTTCCTTAATCAAAACCGTTTAGTCAGACAAAGGTCGATACCAGGAGATCAGACAAATTAGCAAAGGTACAGATCTTGGAAAAAGGTAAACTCAGAAACCGATAGACAAAACGGGATAATGCACAAGGGAACTCAGGAGAAATACAATGCGTAACCGCTCCCAGAAACCTGGAAAGACAATCTGGCACAGAGGGAAAGGAACACACATCTTAAATACACAAGGAGGGAGTAGACAATTAGGCACATATGTAACACAATAGGGAAGGGAATCAATGACCCAGGAGGGAAGAAAACTTGACAGGACATGGGAAGTAAGACACAACAGAATTTCAAAATAAAATGCAAACCACATATTGACCCTAACCAACAGACAAATAAACTACCAGACCCTGACAGAAACCATCTTTTGGAAAAATTTATTTGAGGTGTAATTTGAGTTTATAGTTTGGCTTATCTCCCATCTGTTAAAACAGGGGTGGCAGGATTTGTGACCTATACTGCAGCCCACCAATAGGCAGCCATCAAGATCATTTGGCATCACTGTTGGAGGGTTGTCTTTTTTTTATCCTTTCAGTAGTCTTTGTGGAAAATACTGCATGTGAGTCCCAGATTATCGCTGACTTTGTTTGTTTATAGTTCGTGGGGGGTGGGTAGTTGTGTACACTGGCCTGTAAACATCGATTTATGCATCTGGATAAGATGCTGATGACAGTGTTGACAGTAAACAAAAATGGAAGAAGCAGTTTAATTCATGGATATAGACAATGGCTGCAAGGGATAACATGTAAAAGTGTGAACATTAGTTTATCACATGGACCCTGAAATGCTGCAGGCTGAAACCAAAACAATGAACTGAAAGCTCCACAAGACAGAATATTAGCAAATGCAGCACACAGTGTGATACAACAAAGAGTTAAACCTTTCATTCACACTGCAGCATCTCCTCTTTCCAGCAAAGGCCAATGAGGGGTAAAATAATGAGGGATGAAGATGCGGCGGATGCTTCTAGCGTTACTGAGAAGTGCTCCCCTGAGCGAGCAGGGCAAGAGGAGAGGGACCAGGGCATGTGGAGGTACAGGCATTTTTCACAGATTTGCAAAGACACCAAAGAGCTCTTACGTTAAAAATGGCTAAGGCGAAACAACTGCGTTTCCTAAGTCGCAGAGTTTATATTTGAATTCATCAGAGATAAATAATAATCAGTAATGATTCGCACCTCAGATTTACTAATCTCGTCATTTGCATGTCACAAAGCATACAACATCGTTGAGTGCATTTGTGTGACTTCCTGAAAAATAATCAGGTGAACTAATATCATTACGCCGCAGGGAAATCAGGGGCTTTATGTTCTCGCTGTCTCTGTAAGACGATTTTAAATAAACTCCTCTGAATGAGAATGTCGAGGTTATCAGATGACTGCATACATTCTCCTGTGAGAGTTTCCAGCCAACTGACTCCTAATGAGTTTTCTGCAGAAACAATTAGATATCAGCCATGCAAGACATAAGAAACTGGGCATCGTGCCACACTGATTCAGCACAACAATTAGCCATTGCTTTCCTAGTAAATGTCATTCTTTTGTTTCAAGCTGACAAATAATGGGACAGTTTATCTACTATTATGTTGTATTTTTGTGTCTTTGGCAGCATTGATGAGATAAACACTCTCTATCCATCGATGTAAAGTAGTTTTGTGGACATTAAAGTAAAAATGGTAACACATTACGATACGGGTAGCCTCCATTATATAACATTAGTTAATGCAGCATTACACATTTACTAACAGTCATCAGCCGCTCCACTTGTTAGTCTTGTGTTTTCTTTCTGTTCCTCCTTATAGTTGGGTTGTTGTGCTTATTCTTACGCTGTTTTGAAGCTGGTATCAGTCAGAAATGTTGATGATGTCTTCCTCCTTGCTGTGTATACCAGTCAGAGTCTTAAAGGCTCACAGGAATATTTGTTCCAATTCAGAGGCTTGTTTCTAAAAGAGACAAGTGCACACATCAGTGGAGCAGCATTTATGAGCTTTGCTCAAAACCTGACAGTGTTCTTTTTTGCGCTTACAGTGCCACCACTGTAGTTTAGCTTGCAGTGAATATCATTTACAGCACAAACAGAAATTCAGCTGGAAATTTACGGTTTGAGAGGAGATATTGATAATGCCCAAGTGCCGCATGTATGAAGGTCTGGGTTTGTAGTACAAAGGCACTGTCTCCAGAGAAGACATTGTCACTCTGAGCCCAATCAATATCCTTTGACATTTGTAGTAAGGTGCAGGGCAGCAGGGGTGAGGCTGAAGCAGAGTGTGCACAAAAGCTACGCTTTGAAGGGGGCTGACAGGCCTCGGTGTGACCATTAGCTTTGTGAGAAACCCTGTGGTGCTTGAAGAGTGGGAGGTTGGCCAGGCACTGCAGGCTTTTTTATTCAGCAGACACGACAGGAGACTCAGATGAATAACTCACCCAGGCAACAGAGGATAATGGTAGGTTTTAGTCTTCAATGCACAATCCAACAGGCATAACAAAACCAGGCTTAGTGTTGCATTTAAGTTGAGGGCAAATAACCATATTTTCCGCACCACACTCCCCCAGCTCAGACATTGCCAAGAAGATACCGTGTAGACTGTAAAACATACATGTTTTGTCCTCTAATATCACCAGTTGGTGTAATGAATTCATGCACTGTTTTGAATTCATCAGTCGCAGAAACAATGTCTCTGAGTGATACATTCATCAAGGCCTATACAGTAAATGTCCTGCTGACGGATAAACAAAGCACTTTAATTGAATGGGGCCAAGGAAAACCAGCCCATTGGTGCATTTTATAGAGCGTTTATTGTTTTATCCTTTGTGTTAAATAATTGGGTTCTTTGCTTTGTTTGTACTGCGGTATAGCAGAGCTTTTATATTTATTGTTTCTCCCGGGAGATTTGGACAGTACTGACGGACAGATATTTAAAATTCGTTCAAAACAGTGAATTGGTGACGACAGACAAAACTGCTGTTTCCTGCACTAAAATCTGCTGACTTAGATGGTGCGAGATAAACATTTTTTGAGGTGGTGATAAACACAATTACACACTTATTTTGGGACAAAGGCCAGTATCATCAAATCCCTGACCATGATGCGACGGAGCAATACTTATAGAAAAAAAATATCTGTGAGATGGATTGCACTGCAGAAAAGGGCATTTTCTCTCTGTT
Organism: Mola mola; assembly: GCA_001698575.1. Classification (NCBI taxonomy): domain Eukaryota; kingdom Metazoa; phylum Chordata; class Actinopteri; order Tetraodontiformes; family Molidae; genus Mola; species Mola mola. Next base: position 5,969,650 of record KV751345.1, read on the forward strand.
CCTGCTGTGTCTAATTCAAGTGAGTAAACAGAAAAAGCGACTCATAGATCAGAATATTGATTTCAGTTGAACGAGGTTCCATCATTGTTATCATGCACG
>KV751345.1:5969811-6013463 GCA_001698575.1 Mola mola
TTATACGAAATAATGAGGGATCTGAGCCATCCGATCCAATTGTTGACCAGTTTTTTCTTTTTTATTGTCATCTTACTTTTGATTGCTAAATATTACTGTATTATCGTGTTGCAGAGATGCTGCTGTCAGTGGTAGATCTGACCAGAAGGTAGCCACAGTAACACCTGGGATGAATTCATTCCTGTTGAGTGCATCTTCTAGAGAGCTGGCATTACAGGCAGTTTCAGATTCTGCCACTTACATTGTCTGTTTATTCACCAACAAATGAGAAGATCAAATGTAAACAGATATTGTCAAGTAAGACTATTTGTTTACAAATTGATCCAATTCTCCGCATGTAAGGCTGTTTCGGCTACAAAATTTCACTCTCACCAGGGAAACATGGGAGATAATCAATATGACATGCCAAACAATAGAACACAATGATTTGAGTTTAATAGCCTCGGCTCGAGAATCACTAATGTTCCTGTTGCAGAAAATCAATGTCCTCCACACTGGAGAGGCTCTAACCGAAATGCACCGAGCAGCTCCGAGGGAAAGTACATGCAGCGCTAACACGCACAAACACGCACACACAAACCAAACAATCTCTAGCATAGTGTTAATTGAGACGTTTGTTTTTAATGAAATTTGGCTCCACGTACATAGCGTATACACAGAAAAGCAATAACATAAAAACCACCTGTCTGATATTACACTAGTCCCTCTCATACAAGCAAAACAGCTCCAACCTGTCAGACATGGACAGTGGAGCCTTTGGGTCCTGTGGGGTGGGGGGTGGGGCCTCTGTTTTGTCCATGGTTCCATCGCATCTAATGAATGCTCCATCTGACTGACACCTGGGGATTTAGCGGCCTGGCCAAAGCCTTGAGCTCTTGGTTTTATTCTTCAAGCTGTTCCTGAATTGATTTGTGTCCATGTAACACCCACATGAATGCCAGGACACAAAGTTTCCCAAAGTTTCATTTTGCTGTGGCGAAATGAACACTGGTCAGGTAACTTGTCAGTGTTTTTAATGCTCTGGCAGTATGTATATACAGTGTTTTTTTATACATAAAGATGGATGACATGAGATCCAAAGCATCTTGACCTTCCCCTTGTGGCTGGCTCCAGTGTAGATCATTACCCCTCCATTATTTCAGGTAGGACCGGGACCAAAAAAAAGCTTAAAGTACACATCAAATAAACCTTCTCCAGAAAATGTTTTTTGTCATGCTGGTGTATGTTCAGGTGTTAATTTTTCTGAGTTCGTTTTTAAAAATTGGGTAAAATGTGATTATTGACGGCAGAGCTCTGCCTGCACTTGGGTGGGCGGGTGTATGAACAGGAACTGGACACCACAGTTCCACTTCCTGGTCGCTGCTCCAAATGATATCACCAGAACAAGATGCCAGTGCTCATGTCTCGGATGTTGTTTCTGCACAATTAGAGGAAGTGGTGATGCAGGCTTGAACATAGTGTACGAACATATTTACACTCATATACACACACAGAGTTGTGCCTACAGTATATGTTATTGGACACACATAACAAATAACAACATACAGTGGGTGAATTAGCGCATTCAGGGTTCCCAGATGATAAACACTGATGACTTACGTGTTCTCCTGACATCTCCTCTGTGCTACTCTGAGGCTGGCATTTCAGGCTTTAAGTGGATTATCTCACCATCATCATCAGGTACACATTTTGATTGAACTTGTTTTATGATCGAGATCTGTCTGCTCAAACAATGGCATCAGCCAAGGCTGTTTTCATTTATGCTGCACGAGTTAGCAAACGGGCAGCACAGTGGTGCAGTGGTTAGCACTGTCGCCTCACAGCAAGAAGGTCCTGGGTTCGATTCCAGGTCAGGACGTTTCTGTATAGAGTTTGCACGTTCTCCCTGTGTCTGCGTGGGTTCTCTCCGGGTACTACGGCTGCCTCCCACATTCCAAAAACATGCAAAACTGAGGGTAGGTGAATTGGTCAATCTTAAATTGCCTGTAAAGCGTGAATCTGAGTGTGGATGGTTGTTTGTCTCTATATGTCAGCCCTGCGATGAACTGGCGACTTGTCGCCGTGACCCCTAACGGGATAAGCGGTAGAAAATGAATGAATAGTTAGCGAACGTTAGCATGCAAACACCCAGTCGGAAGCTGCTGATAGTGGTGACCTATAAGCTTATAAACTAAAAACCTTTTTATGCAGCCCAGCAGCATGTCCTGACAAGTGTGGTCTTAAACAGCCACAGCATGACGGTTAGCACAATATGTTAAGCTAAATCTGATTTCCCCGTTTAGTAGTTTTGCCAGCTAAATTTATTAGCCTGCAAACTGAATGTCCCACATACATTTTATACTATATTCATTTTTCTGCTATGTAACAATGTTTTGCCTCACATGTGTCAGTGTTTGCATTGATGCCAGTGCCACAGAGACAGATACTTTAAGCTGGCTCACGGTCAAAGCAAGCGTTCGACTGCTGTCTTCTGAGGATTTGGGCTGCATTTCATATTCACTCAGATTAATACATACGATGTTATGCTGTACCACTCTGTCAGAGTTGGGATAAACTTGTGAAGCGCTGTGGAGGGGTTTTTGCTCAGAGAGTTAAATGTGGAGGCCAACGTGTAATTAATTAACCATGTCCCAGAGGCAGAGAATGACAGCCACATTTTTGGGCTTCTATTACAGGGTGTCGAGTTGCAGGCCTCGGGGGTGGGGTTGAGGATCTCTCCCCCTCAAAATCAGATACATAATAAATATTCAATGACGCGTGGGCTTATGGGTAACAACGGACTCTGTTTCCCTTCACTTGATGGAGGAGGAGATGACAGAGATGTAATATAGATCCTCAAACCAAAGTGCCAGTCTGCATCAACACCCCCTCGGGATTCACCCTCTGATCTCCAAAACCGTAGACGCCAGTGTCAGTAAACGATCCCCACAACACACTCCTCTCCTTACAGGTGAAAGCATGCTGCAGGTCCAACCCAAATTAATGTTTATTGTATTTACACTTATGACTGATGTTGTTCCCTGACAGGAAGATCGATAGAGCAGATAACTTCACACTCTCTGCTATCACCCTTCTCTCAGTGCTGGGAAAATGAGCTCAACATGGTGGCGGTGGAGGGTTGGGGGTTGACTGTCGGTGTAAAATCCTGTAGATGGGGACGTTCTGGGTGGATTGAGAACAGTGTAAACAACAATATCCAATTAAACTAAATGTCAAAATAGCGTAATATTGTACTTTGGTATAATCAGAGGTGCGACACTGAAGACAATCAACAGTAAGTCATCACATTAACATACTGAACAAAGATATGTTAATGAGCTGGAGGATGGACAAACTGTACCCTCAGACTGTGACCTTAATTAAGTCATCAGACTCGGCTGCTCAGTCACAGTCTGGCACCTCTAAAAGGACACGAAACTTGCGTTTATCGCACGAGCATCCCAAAGCTCGCTCTGGACAGTAAATGAATGCACGTGCTTTCGGTCTTGGTTCTGTTCACACTCAATGCTTTCTGCTTCTGTAAATTGTTGATTTGTTTAGTTTTAATCATTTTATTCAGTTCTTTCAAAGGATTCAATCACTGACATTTCACTTTGTTCTAAGCAAAGCAACCACATCAAATGTGTTTCAGAATGTAAATCAGTAAGCGAGCGTATCACTGTTCTCACACCGTCTGGCAGTGATTCTCTGTTCTGTAGTTTTAACCTGTAACCAAGGTGCAATTTGTGAAAAAATAAAATAAAGCAACACACTTGGCCCATAGAGACTACGGAACCATTCTTTTTCTAACTGTCCATTTAAAAAAAAAAATATTTTTAAACATAATTCTCTGAGTTGCATTTCATTTTACAGTATATCAAACCAAATTACTGCTGTTAACCAATATTATCGGCTGACATTGGTTTATCACAGATATATCAGAATTGGCATATCACGTATGTTATCAATATCGGCTCTTAAAATTTTGTTTTAAAGAACACAATGCAAAAAAAAGATGCCAGGGGTAATTTATAATTGCTACATTTTCCACTGAAGGTAACTGTTTCAGTGCACTGAACAGTAGAGTAAAGGTGACACTTTTTTTGTTTGTTTTTTGCATATTTTGCAGCTTAACAAAGCTATAAAATACAACAGCACAGGGAAAGTGAAAACATTAGAAATAAATCACGTTTTCGAATTTGTGTGGATTTATACTAAAGTAATTATTTCATGCTGTGCTAATCTGTGAAATACTTACACATGAAGTAAATTTACAGGAATGCAATTGTCTTATCGAAAACACAAGTAAACTTCAGCAATTGATTGGATTGACTGGTCGTGTCTTGAGTGCACCGTCATTAATTTTATCCTTACAATTATTGAGCCATAAACCCACTGGGGTTTCGTGTTAGGCATCTACTCCATGTTACCACTTGCAACAACATTTTGAGTGTTTTAGTGGTAACTACTGTTCAGGTGTTAAAATACTGGAGGTCTCCATTAATAAACTCATCAGTGACCCATTTTCAAAGAGGTTGTTACATCGTAATTGTTTCTTTGGCCTTCACATCTTTCAGTAAACTTGATTAACCTTGATTTGCTGGTTGTAAATACGCCATTCAAAGTGGGCCCCTCCTTCCTGACTTAGCATAAGTGAGAGAGTGAATGAAGAGAGGGCATGGCACCAAGGGGAACGTAGCAGTGATGGCAATTGCAATGCTGGCTTATACTGTAAGTATAAATGGGAGATGAGATAAATATCAACGAGACATAGTTGACTTTTAGGCACAAAACCTTCCAACATCAAACTATCAAATTTTAAATACAGCTGATGATCTGATGAAGTTTATCAGGCAGTGTTGGTGCACAATCTTCGATGCAAAAGATATACAAATCAGCGCCGCTGCACAGCATCATGCACAGTTTTTCACTCGCTCGTTTTACTCCTTGATAGCAAAATTAGCATTTGCAGATGGCTTTTGCATTACCCACAAACCCAATTTAGTTTTCAATCTTCCAGAGGCTGATTGCTGGAACACAGCAGAGGAGACACGATGAAGGGAAGCAGGATTTGTAACGAAACAACTCTGGATAGACTAGAAACTTAATTACTGCTGTATGATTCGATCAGCTGTCTGGAGCAACTGTCAGGCCCGCGAAGCTCAGACATCATTACATCTCCAGCCAAAAGGTTCAGATGTTAAAACATAGGGAACACACGGTTGCTGACACATTGAGTCCTCCAAAGACCCCAACAAGTGTTAATCCTGTTAAAAATGGATCACTTACATAACACCAAGTCAATAGAAATTTATATAATCTAATTGCCTCTGAAAAGAGCGAGATTGCCCTAAAGAAACTTTAAGTGGTATTAATGTCACTGTATTGATGGCGCTCGGAGACAGCAATGAGGCTGATACTGTGTCAGAGGGAAACGGGCTGCATGAATACTTCCTGGACTTTGGGTGACCACACATCCACATTGTCCTGCTGGAAGGTTCAAACAATTAAGGAACAAATGTTAATTGTTTTAAAGTGGCAGATGATGACAGACAATCATGCCAGTGCCATTGTGTATCAATAACAGTGTAGACATCAGCGAGAAAGCGAGATTTGAATTCATTATGCACTCATGAGCTGCTCTCGTATTCAAACTGCAGCCAGTTAAAGGGCAGAGGATTATCCAAGTCTGAACCATCATTCTTCAGCCCTCGTATCATTATAGCGCGACATAAACTCACTTTCATTGGAGCGTGCCAGCTTAGCTGTAACCTAATTAACACCAGGGAGCAGTGCCTCGAAGAGAAGCGTTGCACTGCCTCATCATGTTAATGAGTTCAGCATCCGGCTGGTGACGGCTACCTTACAGGTTTGATTTAATATGTGAAGTGATTCACAGCTTAAATTCAGCTCGCGCTAACAGTATTGGCTGCAGGTGGAAACTGCTTCACTCTGACAATAGGAGGAATGTGAAACTGCATGTGAAATGGAAACTACCACTAATAGATAATCACATGAGGTGTTAGTCATTCTGTCGAGAATGTGACTCCTGTCATCGTGATGAGCTGCAGCTGACAGAGACTGGAACAAGGTTTACACCACTGAGAGGCACCACCGAGGAAGTAATAACGACATATTTACCACCTTAAATCTAAGCTGCTTAGTAAATTGGAAGGTATAAAACTTGTTTTCATGTATAGATATACACTTTTTAGCTAAATGAACTGTAATCAGTGATGCTGCAAGACAAGTGAAAATTAACGAGGTTACTTTTTCATAACTCATAACAAACACTTTACAACATTTGAATTGCTGACTGTTATTAATGTTTTAATACTCACTTATTTATACATGCTGTGCTTGCAGGCTGAGTAGTCATTGATGTTTAATTGACATCCTGTAATTTTCCCATACAACCATATCACATGGTCTGAGTTGGGTTAGTGAGCAGGTTGAAAGAGAAAAAAGTTGATAGAATGAGAAAAAGTTTCTAAATTGTTCTGTTGTCAAATATTGCATAATGGATGAACGATGTAACTACACAAATTTCAAGAAAAGCTGATACTCTCTGAGTAGTTGCTAAATGAATCAGACATGGTTTTTCTGGTTGTCATTTCATAATGTACCTTTAATAAAAAATTCCGTCAACTAATGTTCACGTAATTAGTAATGAATGGAAACCCATATATTACTAACTAACTAACTACATTACAAGCGCTCTACAAATAATGACAGTATCTCAAAAAATTAGAAACTTTTGCAATATTTTCACCTATGTTTAAAATAATGACTTCATCTTTTGACACACTTGCTTGAGTAAAGATAAGTAGTAAAAAGTGGAAAGTTACTGATTATATTTTAATACTAAGTCCTATTTTGTGAAAGTTTTTAATTGTAATGAGATCTGATTTTTTTCATCACATCGGGCTGTTCGTCCATAGTAATGTGATGCACATTTTAATTTTTTTTTTCTTTTAACTGCTGAATAGTCACTAATTACCTCCTTCTGATAGCCGATATAATAAGATAATACATTTTTTTGTAATATTAAATGTTAATAAACTGTAGTGTATGTACACCTGAGAATAAGAGGCTACAGGTTGTAATGAGTACAGGTTGATGGTTTAATATGTCATAGCTCGAGTAAGGTTTGTCAGTGTAAAACTTTTAGATTAACTATAATCGTTTCCCACTGAAACTGAATCAGTGGCAGATTTAGAACTCCTGATGAGCACAACCAGCATGTTAAACCAGATATTTGTGATTGATTCATGATCCTAACATTACCAGTTACTTCCCCTACGTTCAGGGGTTCAGGGAGAATTTGTTTATGGTTTATCCTTTATCCAATCATCCCTGATGTGTTCGTTGCTTGTTCCTCAGAAAGTCAAGCCTGTGTTCCACAACTGAAAACATCTATTCACAAACATACTGATGAACGTTTAGTGCAATCCTATAAAAACACATGATTTTTATCAGTTTCATCTAAAGATGAAGAAATAGTGTTTAGATTCATTTGATTACTAATTTACTGAAGCAATAAAAAAATCATCAAAAAAGGCTCCAAAAAAGACATTTAGTGAACATTGTGTTTTAGATCACATAAATATACTATCAACAATTTCTAGTCATAGAATGAGATTGTGATAATAGCTGCGTTTATGCGTAAGAAAATTGTGACACTGCTCCAGTGAGATTAGGTTATCATTTTTCAGGAAGTGTAGATGTGCTGGACGTTGCTCAGGTGCCTTCAGAGACTGGACGAGCTGCCTTTTCCATCACACCCAGTGAAGCATCAAATGGATCTCAGTATACGATATAATGATCCCTCGCTGATGTGAAAGTAGATGACCTGGAGTGCTGGCAGTATGTCTCCTCAACACTATTTTCTGTGCCTGCATAAACAACAGGGAATCTCTTTTAATCTGAAGAGGCCTCCAGTCCGTGCTTGACTTTAAAGAACATGTTTGATAGAACATTGTGTGCAGCTCTGCTGCTGCAGGCAATGCGAGATGCAGCCAGAGAGCCAATCGAGATAAACAAAAACAGCTGGATGTGCATCTGAATCTATATAGCTCCCAATGTTTGAAATTAAAATGAGATAAAGCGCAAAACCAAATGACATAAAATGACAGTCACTTCGAAGCAGAGCATGATTAAAAAGAAAGTCACAGGCTTTCATTTGCAGAAAAAAATGCTTTTGAACATAATCAACCCTACAGCCCTGCAGTTTTACATTATAACGTGACGGGTAGAGAACAGTGTGAGGAACAGCTGCTGATAGTGAAGCGCAAGATAAACTGTGATCTCATGCATTTGTTCTTGATATGTTGGAACATCTCCAGTGACACTAACATCACAGAAACCATATAGTTCATGAGACATGCTACAGGAAAAGAGCATCTTTATAGTAACACTTGCTGTCAGAACAGTGCTTATTACAAATGACAGTCTAACATGGGTTAAAAATCACTTCTGTAAGCAAACACATGTGTCATATATAGAACTAGGCCCCAAAAGTTTGGAATTACCCAGCACTAAAGCTTGATTCAGTCAGATTGGTGAGAGGACAAGTTCATTTTCAAATGGAGAACACACATAGTCACAAAGACAATATCTTATCTCAATGCACAATGCCAAAAAATAGTTGGAACAAAAAGATGCCTTCCTTCAGCAAAGCCTCTCAAAACATCAGGGTTAGAACTAAAGTTAGAACTATTGGAAATGAATCAGCAGATAGTACACAGGGTGACAAATCACTCTCTAAATCTAAAAACAAAATGTTGAGTGCCCAAATTAATGGTGTTTGGGGAATGGAACTGACTCTCATCATGCAATACTATGGGGAAATCTTTTCTCCACTGTTTCCTGCATTCTCTGAATATTGATTATAATTTTGTCTCATTATAACCCATTCTCATTAAGTTGTATTGGGAATCTTAAAACATTTGGTGCTTATTACTTATTATTCCTACAAAAAAATGGTAGGAGTTTGTGTTTTCATTGGCGTTTGTTAATTGTCTCTGTTACCAGGTTTACACAAAAACTACTTTAACAATTTTGATGAGCTCTTCATCAAAATGTGTCTGACATACTGATAAGATTTTGGTGGCCAAAGTGTAATAGAAAGCACATTTATTTGGCTTAAACCCCAGAAATAATTGAGAGGTAGAGAGGTCCAATTGATGTCATTTTGTAGCTGATACCAATGGCTAGAGATAATGTTTAGGCTTGGAAGGTGACTGAAAGGTCAAAAAACACATTTTTACCAGGGAGAAGGATCCCTCCTAAGTGATTCTTCCTGTGGTTTCTTTCTTCTTTTTTTTCCATGTTCAGGGTTTTTTAAGTTACTCTTCAACTGGTGGCAGAGGGTGTTGCATTTGTATAGATTGGTAATTTTGGGCTATACAAATAAGATTAGTTTGATTGATTGTTTTTTTTTTTTTTTCTTTTTCCCTGAATGAATTGATATTGAGAGGTTCACCTGACATCATTTGGCACTGGATACAGATGATCAACATCTGGGCTTTCTATGTCTATCTAAAAGCCAATGTTGCTAAAAGGCCAAACATATTTTTTCAACATATTTCCAGTAGGAACTGAAATAGAGATTTGTGTTTTTCTCACCCTTAATTAATTGTTATAGAAATGTCTAACTGGTCACATTTTTTAACTAAACCCAGGGTCCACATATCCATAACCAGCTGGCTCTGCAGTTTATGTGCCACCTGTGAGGTGGCCCCAACATATATTCTTCTTTGATCCAAGTGACTTTGACCTGATACTGGTTAGGAATGGCCAAACAATACTAATAACACAGCCTGGTTGAAAGCTGAAATATGAGCTCAGAAAAAAAAGACCTTGAAAAGTAAGCATATAAAGCTTGGAAGAATACTGTTTAGGCAATTTAGCTGCATTGGCAGAGGTTTGCACTCTCTGAGTGCATTCTTTGGGGAATAAAACAATGTAAGACAATTCAAGCTTGCTTCCACAACATTATCATGGTTCAACTTCATTATTATTTGTATTTAACAGTAGGAACAGAGAAGAATAAGAGCCTTGAAGTTGATGAAGCAGGCATATGCTTTTGTACGTTGCTTGTGCTTTGTGACAAATTTAAATGATAACAGACTTATCTCACTATCGGTGCTCTTCCCTTCTTCACCTCTTCAGCAGCACTTTTGGTGTCTCATCTGCCTCATTCTCCTCCACTGGCACATGCCAATTAAAACCTGAGCAAAGCTCTTGCTTTTGATGAGATGATGAGATCTGATAGGTGCTAACTAGTCATCAGTGCTCATCACTTCATACAACACAGCGGCCCTGTTGGATGGCATCAACGGGTCTTTATTCAAATGCATCAAGCAAGCACGTTTATTAATCAGCATTCTGTTGCTTCTTAACATCTACTGCAGTGTAATTAGTGGATCCGAAACTGAAGATTACAAATAAAGGCAGACACAATCCAAATCATTGTGTGACTTCTGCTCCTCAGAGTGCACATGCAGGTAATTGCAATCAGTTGGAGAAAATAGCTCAGGTAATTGCTCACTTCAAGGGTTACTTGCTAGACCCTTTTGTTCGCAAATCCCAGACTTGTATATGCAAAGACACTAAAAGTAGATTACTATTATACTATGGAAAAACGAATTGCCTCCACAGAAACCCAAAAGCCAATAATGATGATGCATAAAAGAAATATGTATGTTGTGGATTTGTGAATATAGTTTACATTGCGAATGTGAAGCCCAAGCCTTCCTCTGTGACTTTCCCTGAAAGCCTTAAATGAAACAGAGGATTCATTATTCTGCCGACCCACGTCAAATCACGATTTACTCTTCATAAAACACTTTAAAATGTAAATTACTGTGTAACCCTGGTCCTCCTGCTGGGAGGGTTTAATGGTGTGAAGCAAAACTGCCTTATTTCCATACAGCAGCAGAAACTAATTCTCTGCAGTTGTTTTCACATCAGACCCACTGACAGACGACTCTTGTTTAATGCAAAGCTGAGTCATGATGGCAACAGTTAGATTTTAACCTTTCAATAGCATAAACCATAAAACAAAATGTCAGGTGGCATATTTTCTGGCCAAACACCAGAAATCGACACTGAAACATTTGATTTGTAGAAGTTAAGCTCCTTTAAAGGGCTTTATCTGAGTGAATGTAGCTGCTGCACATCTTAATATCATGTGCAATATCAATTCTAAATGTAATGTGTTATAATACCTGTCATTGTTGTTATGCACTATGCTGCCAATCCATTTGGCACTGCTTCTGATATTCTATTTTCTGCATCTTAATTCTCAAAACAAACATTATATTTTTTGAATATTTGTATATTTCACTTACGTTTTTATTCAAATTCTCTTTCTTAACTAGGCTCAGTGTTTGACACAGACCATAGAAATGCAATGATTTTCATGGCTCTTTATAATTTCTGAATTGTGTACTATAGTTTGTATATTTGACCCAGACCTGGGAATGCACTGGTTTTTAATGGTGTTCCTTAACCTGTAAATTGTGTATGGGTGTTTGTTCCTTAAGCATTTTCTGGCACAAGAATTTCTTGTGGGATTAATAAAGTCTTATCTTTTTATCATATCAGGTTTTTTAGTATCATTTTCTGATCTCTGTGATGCTCTGCTGCTAAACCATCCTTTTCAGAACATCACCTACTAACCAATAATGACTGTATTTACCATCTGCTAACACACCTGTCAGAGGCACAGACCCACTATAATATGCACTGTACTATACATCATGTGTCTATTGCATTTCTGACTCTACTAATCTTTTAGCTGTATTACTGCTGTGTGCTGACTGAATCTGGATATGCTCATTCTATTTACCCGCTTATGTACTGTAATACATAGACAACATTATTAAAATTAATGCAGTCATTTATTGGCCATGACAGGAGCTGTAATCTAAAGGTAGATGACTGGTTGGCCAGTTGACTTAAATAAATTAATATTTGATCTGTAGTTTAAGGCGTGAAATCAAAATTGACATTATAAAAAAAACAGCTCTCTGTGCTGATGGGATAGTGTGTGTCTGACCCCCTGGCATAATATTCTCTTTTGTTTCTAAAGAAATGACAGAAATTTTAACAGGCGAAAGTCATTAACATTTTCATTGTGAGCATTAGTATTTAGCTTAATGTCCGTGTATGTAATGTATTTTTAAAGCTAGGTGTGGTCATTTTTTATTATTTTTTTTTAATCTTATATGTCAAAATACGTTTGATGTAGCCATCAATACATTAAGTTGTTTAAAAACAAAGATAAGTGGCCCTGGCAGGACTGTGACAAACACGGCCTATCATTGCATTCAAACTGAAGAAAATGATGGCTGTGACCCTAAGTAACCTGCCCTCCTGCTTGCATGCACCCTGTCCAAGCTCTCACTGTCCATGACTGGAGTCTTCACCGGCACATCAATTCATTGGGCCATGTGTAATGATTGGTTGCCTGTCTAGTTGTCCCTCCCTTCATGAATGACCTCCAGTCATGCAAGCGTCGCTCAGGACTGCGACTGTCACTATGCTACGGGAATATATCGCAATTAGTAGCACGTAGTTGCCGCTCGTCATATAAGAATGACAGAGAAAGCACATTAGGAACTGTATGTTCCTAATACAGTTAGTCTAAAAAGAAAAATTGTAATAGAGAAGGCTAAGAAAGCGGACAATGTAAGAAGCCATATGACGATCAACATAGGTTGACTTTTCAAGGACAGTCTTGGAGTTGAAGGGGCTGAGTTTCTGTTGGTTGGTTACACTTAAAATTTAACCTGCGAATGCTAGCCTGCAGACATAACCAAGCCATGCTTTGATAACTAACTTCATTGTGAAAAAAAGAGTTTGACTAAAAGAGTGTAACTTTGCTGTGAATTGGTGCTATACAAATAAATCTGACTTGACTTGACTCTAATAGAAGTGTCTGAGCTGACTGTAGGCTCTTTTAATTTAATATCAATTTTTTTTGTCTGGAGTTTTTCTTGCACAAATTATCCTGCCTTGTTTTGTTGCCATTTGTTCTGTTGCATGTATCACTAAAGCACATGAATGCTGCATGTAAGTGAAGTGAAAACAGTATGCTCAACGTCAATTTTACTTTTGCGTGATAAAGAGGACTAAGAGACGCAGTGTTGCAGCTACCCACTGGGAATATTCTGCCCCTAATCTGAGACACAGCACGCTGTCTGACGGCTGGATGGTCGCAATCAAATAGGAAATAGATGGAGGTGTTTATGTCTAAGAGGATGCTTGCTTCGATATGCCTTTGTAATAAGTCTGTCTCTAGGAGAGACAATACAGCCTCTGTAAGACATACTTTGTAACTGTGAGGCCTCAAAAAACCTTTTATACCAGCTTTGTCTGACTGTGTTTAATTGTGTCTTTAACCTTTGTGAGAGCTTTAGATCCTCACAGCTAAATATCTCCCATCTTTTACGATCAACCACCCTCATTGTTGCGGTTGGACTTCATACGCTGAATGGGCATTTCGCTAATGCCAGGAACAGCAGCAGCCCAAATCAATCATTTTATTGTCTCTAAACAGACTCACTCTCTCGAGAACAAAGGTAGTGAGGGCACACACTATGATAAAAGCCAGGTATTCAAGAAACACGCACCGGCTTTAGTTTAGGTAATTACTTTTCAAATGGACCCATTTATCTTCATCTGAAAGGCTCGCAGATAAGACGAATATATTACTTAGTGCCGCCGCCAATACCTTTGTTACGGAGAGACAAAGCTTCGGATCCAGCTATGCTCTGACAACACAGAATAATTGTGTGTGTGAGATTAAAGAGTGGTTTTAATGACTAGATTTTAACTTGCACATGCTCAGTATAGCTGTCCAACACGGCCTTGATACATGAATGAACCGCTTGAACTGTTGTAGTGGATGTTACAATGATCGACAATGCTTGGAGCTGGAGACTATCTAGTCGACCATGTTCAAGATTTGTTACGTTAAATTAAAAAAATAGTAAATGTTTTTCTGAAATTCTGCACTTATGCAAAAAAATCAAAGTGCAAACAGTCATTTGAGGGCATGTTTTCCTTCAAGCACAGCTAGTTTTTGGTCTTAATCTCAAATGTTTTCTCAGAGCAAAAGAATGAAATGCTGCGAGCTTAAAGCACCAACCAGTGCTAATTACTGCCTCAAGTTCATAAATCATACAAATTAGCTTTCTTCATTTGTACTACTATACCGTCAAAAGCTCCGCTCTTTAATTATTCATTACTTATCGGTTGGTGAAGTAGCATTTGTGTAAAGCTTTGGCTCGGAGCAACGCGGACCGTGCCAAATGACGACAGGCTCATTATAGGCTGCCTCCCCTTGTGTGACAGCAGCCATTTGTTTTAGGGCCTATCTGCTCTCCAGCGCAGCCCGATTCGATGAGTCAGAGTGTGAGAGCACTCAAACAGACACCTGACAAATGACAGGGTGTACCTGCTTCACATTGCAGCATCTCCTCATAAGAATAATGTCTGAGACCAATCGATTTCCTGAAAAAAGGATCTGAGCAGAGCTCGACCTTTGGAAGGTGTTTATTGGAATAATGTTTACAAATTAGGTTGGACAAGAAGCTAGATGGAGAGAGAATCTAACAATAGATGTTATTTATCATCTGTTATTTTATTGAAATGACAAGAGTAACTCAGTGCTGTTTATTCCTAACTTTAGTGTCTTCAGTGGATGAAGAGCTGACTGTTGTTTGTTGTTTATTTCATTGTTTGTGGTTGTGATATATGAGTTGTCTTTTCCTGGTTTTAAAGGCATTACTGTAAAATGATGTAATTTTCTGAAATTATCAGCATTTTCCCTGTTCCAATGTGTGCCTTTACCCACTTCCATTATTAAATCCACATTAATGATGACTAATTATCAAGTCTCATTGTCTTAATGTATTTCTCAAAGTAAAAATGATCCCCTACAGTTTTGTTGCAGTATTGATATTAAGATATATGATCAAAAATATTGTAATATTTGATTTTGTTGCCACGTTGTAGCATTTATGGAGAGTTTTTAAAAAGAAAAAATGTTATATATACAGTTTATCGTGATACAAAGTGATATTATTAAGGTCATACTACCCATTACTAAGTGGAATAGAACAAATAAAATGTAAGTTGATGTCACCCAAAGCCTTCCATAAAAGATTTGACTGACTTGTAATAATGTTTAGATGAAGAGGAGAATCAAGACAACACAGAACAAGATAGAAGTGTCACAATTCAAACTTTTTTAATTGATATCATGTGATATGATTCAAAGCCCCGGAACAGCTGATGGACCCGAGATTCTTTTGTCAAGCGCAGCTCTATTGACAAGAATCAGCATCGATGTTTGACTTTAAGCCATCGTGGACATGAAAGCGACATTAATAACTGGTCCATCTTCCATTGTTGCTGAATATTGTGTGGTAGCTTAAGTTTGGCCTATTTTGTTTACTGGTTAAAAAAAATTCTTGAGTTGTCTTTAACATTGGTTAATTAGAAATTTAAAAAGTGAGCGGGGCTAACATAGATAAAAAAATACATATTCCATCTATTAGCACAACAAGAATAGCACTCCATTGCTTGATTAAATAATCTTTCAGTCCTGAAGGATCTACAGTATGCATATTTTCAAGGTTTAATTCATAAAATATTTGATTTTAGTGGGCACAAGGGAATTACCAAAGAGAACCAAAGAGCAGAATTTCCACTCAACAGTTTTAAAACCGCAATCACTTCACAAAGGAGAGCTAATCTGTAAAACGAGGCTTTATGCTTCACTGACTAATTGCTTTTGCTTCTGAAAAGCCATTTTCATTGTCCTTTTTCATGTCAAAGCCTCCAAATGACTCAAACCGATTTAACATTAAGATGCGTAATACAAAAACATGGCATTAATATTCACCATGTCTATTTTAAATATCACCATATTCTGGGATAAAGAAAGCAGTGCTAATGTTGGCCCCTCCATTGTCACCAGTCAGACTCAAACAGTAGCAGCAGGAACTGTGGAGGGTTAACCTGTCTTTCCATTATAGCAGTGTCCCTCCGGCTGTATCGAGTGTCTGCTGCTCAGGATGTGGTGCAACAATTAATCCTCAGATTGATTCACTTCCTATTGAATTGCACAAAAAACTCAAGCGGTAATTCAGCCTGTCCTTGTTAATCCTAGAACCTGCTTGGCTCACACGACTTAAAAGAGAAGGGATCAGAAATGCGGTGACTGTTTATTCATCAGTTTCAGCTCTCAAAATTGCATTTGTGTTATAGCTTAGAGGCACTGGAATGGCGGAAGCATTTCCTGCTTGAGAAGGGAGTTTTAAATCAATCACATTGATTGATGGGAAACAAGAAATACCATTAAAGCTTCCAAAATATAATTTGGAGCCTGATAGGGAATAATATCCGGCAGTGACAAAGTTCAGTGGACTGGGGAGAGTTGTCTCTAAGATACAAAATGTAATCACAGATCATTAAAAACTCAGTTACTTCTTGACATTGTGAATGTGCTGCTGTCCAGAACAGCCACAAAATGCAACTTGTGGTGAGATTATTTTCTATCAGGGACTGTTTCCAAGGTCAAGAATGAAGTTGTAGTCTCAACTTCAAAGCCGAAAAGACTGAGAAGTCCCCAGAGGAATATTTTTCACATGTTGGGAAACACACTGTCATGGCCTAGTTTAGGAGGTCACAACAAGAAGTGAGACCACACCCCCATTTTTAAAATTTTTTTTATTAAACCAAAATGAAATTGAATATTACAAAATGTGGTGTTCAATGTGGTCAATAAAGTCAGTAAACGTTGTGGGGTATAAAACAAAACAAGAAGAAGAACTAAAGGAATCCAACCAAACTAAACCAGCTAAATTGAAATGCACGGAATTAAACCCAATCCAATCCAGACCAAACCAGCCAAAGTGAAACAAGCCAAACCAGTCAAACTCACTCCAACGCAATCCAATGAATCCAAAGCATGTTTTGGATGGGAGCAACAAGCAGCTGCGGAGAGGGAAGGAATAAGCACGGTCAGACAAAAATGTACCAAATTGCTGCAATTAGATCACCTGCACGGGAGAGAAACACAAAACTCTCAGGTGCACAAGAGCTACCACAACGCTCCCTTGCTTTCTCGCTAAGCATTAGATGCAAAGATAAAATTCTGTCTGTTATGTTTGTGGATAGAGCTCACTGCAACATTAGTTCTCACTAACTCATCACACATTGTAACGTGGTCAGCGGCAGCATGGTGTTTGTCAGGTTTGTCATTAGGAGGAGTTGACCGGACGTGTCTTGCACTACGTGTCAAAGAGCTGTCACCAGGAAATATATCAGGTAGGTGACTACAACACAATTTTTCAACTGTGCTGCAGTCTCGGATTGCCTCTGATCGCGTTTCCATTGATAAAGCGTTGGAGCAGCATTTCTGAGTCAGATTTCATATCTCTGTTAGGAGATAATATATATTTTTATTAAAAGGCTCTCAGTGCAATCAATCTTACCTCGGGGACATGAGGAAGAAGCTTAATAAGTTAGCAGCAGCTTTTTGGGGCCCATAGAGATGCTGTTCATTATGATTATAGTGCAGAATTATAGGGCTCAAGGGGCTGCTTTGAAAATATGAGAACAAATATTTCACATGTGGGAAATTTGCGTGGGGTTCAGTCAGCCACTGACTTCTGGGGACAGTCGGCTGCGAACATCATTGTGCAACATGAGACGGTAACAATACCAATCTGCTTCAAAGGCAAGGCGCTTGTCACAAGTCCTTTTAAAAGCTCCCTCAGCCAGTCAAATGTGCCAGGGGGAAAACCATGAGACCATGAGCACTTTGATCTTGCCAGGTCAATCGCTTTTGATAAGAGCCTCTGAAGCAAATGAAGAAAACATAGTTATTCAAGAAGGAAGGCCGGACCCATGGCATGATAATGAATGGAAACTGCTCCATTTGAACAATTATGTACAATTGTTTGGTGTTTTTTTTATCCTTTTCGTCAGAAAAATGACATACTAGCAATTTGTATGCAAGTCTGTGCTGTCTGAACCAGTTTGTCAGTGAAGCTGTTAGAAGAAATGTAATAATCAAAATGATCTAAAATGGAAAGGAGCAGAATACATATAAAAATGGGCAATATCTTAAAGCTTTAGGTAGACATATTGTAGATGCAAAGTATAATTTGTGTACCTAACTTCAGAAGCCAGACATATTTAATTGGCTAATTTTACATGTCAGCATTCCCCCGATGACTAATGCTAAATTGCTTCTTGTCCAAGAAAAGCAACAAGAATCACAAGATGACTGTGATTTATTACTGCAGTATTTTTAAATGATGATTCTCTGTCCTGCTGTCCAATGCATCCACACTGGTGACCAGTTACCATCTTAAAATACACTAGTACTGTACTCCTAACTTGTGCTTGGATAAAAGTGAAGATATCATCATCCTTCTATAGATGCATGGAATCTCTGTCCAGCTGTCTGTCTGCCCCCCATGTGTTTGTGTCTTTTGGTGCTGTTCGGGCACACATGGCATTGGAGAATTATAAAAACGTTAACTTTTTTTTTGTGGGTTTTTCTTCCTCTGCCCTTCCAAGGCGAAACACAGAGAGAACCACTCTGGCTTTGCAATGGGAACCGTACTAGTGTTGAAAAATGATTTTGGCCAGAGTGAAAGTAACCCATACAGACACTACTTGGGTAAAAGTCTATCTCATATATATTAAACGTCATTTTCTGGTAATATATGTACTTCAACTGTACAGGATCAAAACTACAAGGAAAAGTAAATGTACATATACATACATTTACTTTTCTCATTATCAGGGCCTTTTTACTTTCACTGATCCAAAAAAATAATTCATTTAAGACGTGCACTACCGTGGCTCTGGTGGTCTGCCTCAGGACAAAAATTGTGGGCACCAGTATGCACATGTTACGTCTCATGGGGTGTCACATAGATAAAGAAATGCAGAGTATAGGACACACTGTAGAGGCTTTGGGGAATTTGTAAATGTTTCACTCACTGTACTGACAGAGATGCTTGTGTGATTATTTTAGTGGGAACACTAAATAAAGCACATCCTACTGTAAACGGTGTGGTAATGGCCCAGTTTGAGGGAAAAAAAACAAAACTGGCACTAAAGTGACATTCTTGAGCCACAATGTAACCTGACAATAAACAGGAGAGGCAGTGAGATCAGGCAGTGATAATGATGGACCCGCTGAGTCAATCATCAGAGAGCTAATATGCCGGTGGGTGTCTCCTGTGGAGGCCGTCTATTGAGCCGGGAATCTAAATAGTCCGGAGCAGTTGCCTTATTTACATGAGATGGATGTTCCTTTCAGGCACAGCGGTCCTCAGACATTTGCAGGATGATTTGAGACTCGTTTGAGGCGTTTTGTTCACATGCTCACATTTCTGGGTACAATTTGGAGTCATTTCCTGTCGCTATTTGTACAGTGAAGTGCTTCAGGCTGCACTGAGAAGGTTTTGTTGGCAAGTTTACGTTCTATCCATCTTATTGAGTGGGAACTGGGTACTATTACAGTCATTAACGTGCCTCAACTTAGCCTCCAAATATTAAACTTTCAATTCCTGCAAGGAGCAGTAAAGATATTTAAAGACGGCAGCTCGGTTTTAAAGATTTTTTTGTAAATGAGTGAAAATATGTAAAGACATAGAGGAGGGCCATCACTGACGCGAAACATAACGTAATAGAACATAAGCAACATCCGTAACTAAAGATACTTGAACTTCAGAGCCTGCTCAACACAACAGTACCGCTGTTGTTATTGTTACTGGAAATCGCCTCCAAAGAGCCTGTTTTACTTTTCCGTTCTGATGCCACACACATCAGTGTGCAGAGCTAACACAAGAGTGATGAGAATGCAGTGCCAGACAACGAGCTGTGAACATGAGCCGCATCAGTCTCTGATCAATAGCGAGCTTATGACAGTGATGGACTGCAGGAATCGCAGAGAAACTGGAGAAACAAACTGTCTGGAGCTCAGAATACACAGGCCTGTTTCAAGGTCAACGGCAGAATGGAGGTTTTAACAGCTGAAGGACACGGTTGGAATCAACATATTCAGTATGTTGCAATATCTCGAATAGAGCTTTGCTCCACTGGACTGTCGACAACTCGCCCTTCCCTGCCTATTATTTAGTCCATGTGCTCCACTCTGTGTTAGCCAGATTGTCTTGTTTCCCTCTGCGAACCTGTGATTTGTGTATTTTGCGTCTACCCTTTTGGATTTGTTTGCTTGTGTGGACTTTTACTTTGGTTGTGACCTGTGCCTGTGTGAGTTTGACATGTCCTTACTAAACACTTAGCTCAAACTGCTCTACCCACCGAATCTGCGTGTGGGTCCAGCCCTGTCCCTCGTGTTTCTGTCATGATGAGCTGCGTTTCAAACACAACGCCCCGTCTACATATGCTTTAAATACACAGTTTATTCTTTTAAAATACACTATAGGGTTCCCTCCACATAGTATGAATCCATTATTAACCGTATACTCAAATCATCTAAGAATGAGCCAGTAAAGAGAGAGAATCAGACTTCTTAGTGCTATAAATTAAACTCAAGTATTTTGAGTGGAAGGTAGAGGATTATCTTTCTTACTGCTTCTAGAAGCAGGGTGGATGGATGGATTTTCGGTTGCTCATCCAGAAGTAAATAATGTAGAAACTGACTGGCAGAGTGTTGCTTTTTGTGTTAAAAAAAAGTCATGTTTTCTCTCCTTGTTTACATATACTAAAAATTGATTTGGCTCTTGAAATTAAGGATACCAGGTATACATATGAATAACTCATCTCTGGGTGTTTTTTTTGAATGCAGATGATGTTGCTGAACATTGGCTGGATCTGAGGATGATTTATGAAACATGTTGAATCTGTTAAAACAAGATGAGCTTACTTTAAATCCCGAGTTATGCCAACTTGTTTTTTAAGTTCGGTGAACTTAAAAATTTAAGCACAGCCCAGGCTCAAAGTAAAGACAGATATTTAATTTTTACATTGTATGTTGTAAACATAAAAACGTGGACTGGAGCATATTCTCTTTGGCACATGGCACAATAATATAAAATGGAGTGTCTATTTATTAGGGGTGAAAAGGTAGGGTACTGTAAAGGTTTTCCCTTAAGTTACCCTTGTTGACTCCTGTGAGGCTTAAATACTGTTACTGCTTAAAATAATTTATTTAGTTTGTTTAGTTTTCAACTGCGTTATATTATGTTATGTTATGTTATGTTATGTGGCTATACATCGGGCAGCAACCATCATCATTAGCGTTGGTGATCACTTCATCACAATACTCAATGATCTGCCACTTGCTCAGGCTTGATATTAATAAACAACGTTTTGTTAAATTACAGTTTGGCAAATCTCAAGTACTTTGTTAAGATAAACGTCCACTAAATAAGCTGTTTTTCAATTCCAGTTGGACAAACGATATTTCCTTATTATACTAAGTGAATAGACGATTTTCTTTAGCTGTATATCATGTGAGTTACATGAGGGTCATAGTCTGTGTGTGTCCTACCATTTTTAGATTTGTTATGTTATTCTGCTGCTGGCAAACCGTTTTAATTGTGATACATGAGTCACAGTTTATTTTTTTTATTCAAAAGGATTAAAGAATTTTATGTCTGCTAATGCATGACAGGCAAAACTGGTCCTCAAACTATCAAAACATTGATGCCTAATTAGCACTCTTAAAATCCTCATCAAGCCCCTGAGAGTTCCTGTAGCCCCTGTCACCATTTAACAGGTTATTATTCAAGGACAGACTTGCATTAAACCAATTATAGCTAAGTTGTGACAATCATTCGGCTCAGCTGTGATATTGCACTTGGCAGAAGTGTTTGACAACATTAACGCCCCATAAATCCTGTTCCGATAATTGTTTTTTTAATTTGCTTAACAGGATTAAATATTTGTTCAGCACTCCTCCATCAACCATTGTGAGAAAACTGTGAATGCTTCATTAGTGCTGGAGGAGAAGCATCCCTCTGCTGTTTCTATGTACAGCAGCGAGCAGATCTGCTCTATCAGTAGCAGGTTGAATGCCTGCAATGAGCATTGTCAGTCTAAAATACTAAATAAATAACTTTAAGGCCTTTTGCCTTTCATGAAAATCAAAGAAAGTTGGATTGGGTGTTTCTGGAGCTCAGCCGGTTTTAAATTGGTTTAATTACACATTCTAGTCCCTCCAAGGATAAACTATTAGGGCAGCCTATTGCCCACAGTGTGTTGTTGTCCCTAAATGAGGCAAAAACAAAGAAAAACAACAATTTGGAAAAGAGACAACACAACACCGAAAATCAATACAGTAGCATCACACTGCTGCACTGCCAATTGCTGTGTGGCGCTCACACAGATCTGCCCCTGAAATGGCCTAAACCTGGAATTACACAAACTCAAGCATGATTCCTTTCCCCACCACAGAGAGATCCAACAAGCAGTAATCTTCACCGCTTTAAAATAAGATGCGTGCTGCTTGACCAAATGTGGCTTTCTGAACGAAACCCATATTTGTGTTGAGGGTGAGAGTAAAGCTGTAATCTCCCTGTAAGCCTAAAACCCAACATGAAGTATGCATATGCAGACCGTCAGTTTAAAAACATACGCATGCGGAGAAGTTTATTCCCTGTCCCCAGAGGCAGTGACAGGCATCACATGTGATGTTTTTTCTGGAGGTAAAGGAAGGCAGAGTACAGTTTGTGACAAACAAAGACAGCTGGCTCCCAGAATAGCACTGAATGAGAGGGAAAGTGATGGTGGCTGTCCGATACTTCTGGCCCTTTTTCTTGTTGTGAACTCATGAGAGATGAAACTGTTTGCAGCACAATCAAAAGGTACCGGAAGTTTTGACTAAAATGCTCTTCTGTAGAGGTTTTCATCTGACAGACACAGAGAGATTCGGTTGACAAGATCATTAAATTTACTTCTGCATCTACCATTGCTGCACAGCTCGGTCAGCGATATAATACTGCAGGGATATCATTTTTGAGCTGCGCTAGTAGTTTGGGGGTTATACCAAGGGCGTCAACCTCACTCCAGTGAGTCATTAATTCACATCACACAAATTAATCCAAGTGTAGGCCTCTGCCACACACAGAGAGGCCCTTTTCCCACCATATGTGATATATTCCAGCACCATGGTGCACAGCCACATTTTGGCACCCATGTTGAACACGAGCGAGAAAGCTAGAAGGGAAATAAATAGAGAGAGGGGAAAAAAAAACCCCTGTGTCAAAGTTTTAAATAATGCAGAATGTGGGTCTAGCCTGAAAGGAGTCATAAATACCGCACACATGTCAAACTTTCACAGTGTCTGCCAAAACCTGAACTGTAGACGGCGACTCTGAATCTGTTGACAGCGCTGCCACCCACACATACTGCACACGTTGTCCACTTTCAAGCCATGCTCTTCATTTTTTCTCATTAACCAGTAATCTTTATTGGTTTCAGAGATTGGAAAATGGGCTTACTCACTTAGAGTTCGATGAAACGTTCGCAGGATGATCATAGAGAACTAGGATGAAGGACTCACAGAGTGCAGACCGCTGCCAAGAGCAAACACAAACAAACCCCTCCCCCTTTTCAGCAGACCTGCTCGTATGTCACCCTCTTCTAGATTGTTGTGTTTGTTTAGGTTTGGGCATTGCTAAATGTCATTTTTTGAATTTTTTTGTTTGTTTGTTTGTTCATGTTGTTGGCGCCACCTGATGTATGATGCGTGAGTTTCAGAGCCAGCTGGGTCTCTGGCTATGAGAAGGACTTCAGGTTTGGCTACTAAATGACACCATTTACACCTCTCCATGCCAATTTCTTCTTTCCAAGAAATGTGTTCGACCTGTCAGTAACCTTGACCTTCAGCCTAGAAAAGCCAAAAGGTAATCATCTGTAGCTAGTGCCAAATGACACTAGTTGGACCTCTCTACTACACTCAAGAGGTATGTTCAAAAAAATGTTTTTGATCTTTAAGTGACCTTGATGTTTGACCTTGGAAACCCCAAAATTAATCAACTGTAGCCAGTACTGTCAGCTACACAATGACACTGGTTGGACCTCTATGTCAATTCTGTCTGGAGTTATGGCCACAGTGACCTCGACTTTTGGCCACCAACATGTAATTAGCTGTAGGGCTGGGCAAAGATACACCATTTATGAAAATTTCATCAAAATTCATTCATAACATTTTGAATTATCCAGTTAACAAATAAACTAACAAAACAAAAAACAGCCTCCTTGGCGGAAGAAATAAAAGGTGAATTCATACAAGGCTGGAGTCAGTCATGGATGTGATCACGTGATGGATGCGCAGAAAATATGCGGTAGCAATTAATATTTTTAGAATATTTTTCAGTGTTGCTACATTTGTTGAAGGTGATCTATGATGTCTCCACTTTGCTAAATGTTACGTTTGTATTTACAAACAACATTTTAATGTTAGTGTTGATCTTTCTGCGCAGGCTGCAACTGACCCAGACCCCCATCCATACCTTAACCACAACCCAAGTTCAATCAAGAGAGACTCAGTTAGAAAGAATAATATCTTTAATGCCATGTGCACGAGGGAAGAAAACACTTTGGCGATTGGACTCCATCATGATGACATAGCAATAAAGATGATGATGCGTAGAATAGATAGTGGTGGTGGTGATGAGGACAAAAGTTGGTTCTTTGAAGAACAGACCCAAAGGGGTAATTGAATTGTGAGCTCGACCTGCCTCTGTGCCAGGGAAACTGGAGGAAGGTCGCACGAAAATACTGTGACAACATCTGACAAACACAAATGAGAACGCATTTAAAGTTTGCCTACCTTGACATGATAGGCTAATAGTGATCGTAACTACCTCCGGTTGGATGAAAAGGATACACCCACAGCCAGCTGATTAGAGTAGAGAGGTGAGAGAGAGAGAGAGAGATAAACGAAAGATAGTCTTCCTGCTATGACTTTTGCTAAGCTTCATTAACTGGATAGTGGAAGATATTAAGGATATTAAAGAAATTGTAATGCAAACGGTAGAAGGGACAGAACAATGATCATTACTCATGAGATGCAAGGACTAACTGGGTGTGCAGAGGCTTTCACATGCACAGCAGTCGGACAGTAATGTGTGGGATCAGTGTTGTAGCTGCTCATTCACGAGAGAAAAAATAACTTGAATAAGTGGAACATTTGATATGACTCTCATGTCAGTATTGTAAATATAAGGCACCCATAAGGCCGACATATCTACATACATACTTATCTGTGTATTTAAGATGTTTTATATGGTTTTGTTTGTTTTTCAGGCTGTTGCGTTTACTGTCTTAATTAGTGATTTTTTCGTTCTTGTTTTTATGTGTATATTATATGTGAGGCATCTGCTGAGTGTGACCTCTTTGTTGTAAAGCACTTTGGGCTGCGTGTCTCTATGAAAGGTGCTATACAAATAAAGTTTATTATTTTATCTTTTTTCCTTCTTAGCTTCTTTTCTTTTTTTTTTTTTTTTAACACATTCCTTTTTCCACACTCAAAGGACACTTGCTACTATAGCACCTTACTGTAATTGCTGATTGATTTGATCTTCTCACAGAAATTACAGTGAAATGACCTCAACATCTGCCAAAAAGCGCAGTAATATAAGAAAACTTATCAGATTCATTACACAGTAAAATTAAGTCTTTGTGATTAACAATACGCCTGAAGAGGAATCCATTGTATTGCATTTTATTATGGTATATGCAGTAATGAAGTCTGTAACATTTTGAAACTTCTCTCACCGAGCTTGTTGGTTATATTATCTTTTCTCTGTTTCTCTGCACTTGGTGTCTCCGATTGTGCAAAGATGTCTCCTCTGCCACTAACAAAATCTGATGTCAGGTATTCAGGTCAGTGTTGTAGCTGCTCATTCACGAGAGAAAAAATAACTTGAATAAGTGGAACATTTGATATGACTCTCATGTCAGTATTGTAAATATAAGGCACCCATAAGGCCGACATATCTACATACATACTTATCTGTGTATTTAAGATGTTTTATATGGTTTTGTTTGTTTTTCAGGCTGTTGCGTTTACTGTCTTAATTAGTGATTTTTTCGTTCTTGTTTTTATGTGTATATTATATGTGAGGCATCTGCTGAGTGTGACCTCTTTGTTGTAAAGCACTTTGGGCTGCGTGTCTCTATGAAAGGTGCTATACAAATAAAGTTTATTATTTTATCTTTTTTCCTTCTTAGCGTCTTTTCTTTTTTTTAACACATTCCTTTTTCCACACTCAAAGGACACTTGCTACTATAGCACCTTACTGTAATTGCTGATTGATTTGATCTTCTCACAGAAATTACAGTGAAATGACCTCAACATCTGCCAAAAAGCGCAGTAATATAAGAAAACTTATCAGATTCATTACACAGTAAAATTAAGTCTTTGTGATTAACAATACGCCTGAAGAGGAATCCATTGTATTGCATTTTATTATGGTATATGCAGTAATGAAGTCTGTAACATTTTGAAACTTCTCTCACCGAGCTTGTTGGTTATATTATCTTTTCTCTGTTTCTCTGCACTTGGTGTCTCCGATTGTGCAAAGATGTCTCCTCTGCCACTAACAAAATCTGATGTCAGGTATTCAGGAAGATTGAGTGAGTGATGAAACAGCAGCAGGATCAGATATTCTACCTACCATGTAACGATCAAGTAAAATTTATTCTGTGGCAGACGGCGCTAGGTTGAATTTTGGTGAGGGGAAGAAACCATGAGTACTGTTTTTTCTACATTGAGTCACTGTTACAAACCATATTTTCCCCCAGCATCAACAAAGTATTTTGATTTTGATCCTATTCAACACAAGCAGAGAGTTGTTAAATTTACGGTATTAGCCTACAGTTACTGACCCTGCTGCTAATCTGTTGTATTTTTCCAGGCTTTCAATCACTTTCATTCTGGCATTACTGTGTGTCGAGAGACGTATCTCTAATCGACTGACTGCAGCATTGGATTAATTCACTGTCTTTCATTTAATCAGCATAAGATTCTTCTCAAGCACCTTTGGAGCTCTCTTATCTAAGAGGTTACGTGAATGAACTTAATCTTTGCTTGGATCTGCTCTAAACTTTAAGGGGAATTTGTTAGAAAGTATTGTATTTGTATTAGCTTCATAAATATGGCCTCGGGGATTTAACCAGTCCAGAAAATGATTCGAGTGTTGTCAGTCGGCGCAATGTCGAGTCCTTTGGTCAGTATCAGCAACTGACTGGCTCAAAAACACATCCGTGCTCATGCTCTTTAAACTGGTGATGCATACTTTCATGCTTTGTGTCGTTCTTGTTCGCAGAACGTCCTTGACTTCTCTCAGGGGATAATAAAGTGAAGGCATTCAGTTACAGAGTGTACAATTCAAAAATTCATTTTTCCTAATAAGATACAATCTTTTCAAGTAAATTAGATGAGCCGTCACATTGAGTCTCTTTTCTAACGAGGTCATATACGTTTGAAATCTCAGCAGAGTAGCGCTGACAGCTCCAGATTTTTTTTTTCTCACCATAAACACACCGTCAAAAATAAACTGGTCTGTTCTGACACTTAGAGTGCGTTCTGATATACAAGCACAATGAGAAGCACAAATGCACACCTATGCGCACACACGACTTCTTCTAGAAGTAAAGGAGCGAGGAAATATGAGGCAGTGAGTGTTTTTCTGCATGAATTGCCTGCATGGTCACAGAACATATGTCTAAAAGGGAAAAAGTTAATATTTCCCTGTTAGCTTGTGCAAGTTTCCAGACAGGAAGACAGGTTATAAATAATAAATATAACTTTCATATGATAAAATAATATGAACCTTGCATTGTGTTGTATATGTGACCCATGACAGGAAGCAAGATTAAACAGTGCTTTCAATCAAGCTTTGATTGTTGCTGATTAGAGTATTTTTTTGAGACGTTGAGAAGTCATATCTTATATCATGGTCATATCTTTAGGTACCCTGACCCCCTGATTATCCTACATAGTATGTTTATGCCCCACGACTGATACTGTCAAACAAGAACTATGTTCTTGGTCTATATGCGCTCAATATACTTCTTTACCCAAATAAGTGTTTTCAAATAAATATACAGTAAAAGAATGAGTGAGGTAGACAGAGAAAGGGATGCTGCTATTGATTTGAAATCCAGTTAATTGGAGTCTTTTGTTCACTAATACGATCTGATCCTACGCTGATCACATCCTGCAGCAGAGCACTAAATACCCCGAGCAGGTTGATCCTCTTTCAATAAGACACCTGGGAAAAAAAAGAGGCAGATAATAAGGAGAGTATATCTGCAAACAGTGACTCATCATGATGAGTCAACTGTGTGAATTCAAAGCTTAATCAAACAAATGATGTTTTATGTACCTGATGAGCTGCGATTTGTTTTTGTTTTTTTTAACTTATTGTTGTTTTCTAGTGCTTTTCAGAACACTTCAAGCATTTCTCTTCACCGATACGCAGCTCAGCGCAACAATTGTACCCTGACAGCAGCAGCAATTGCCTGCAAAAAGTGGCACTCACAGCCACTCGTAATAGAATGACCAACAACAACAGGGAGCATTACAATTATCTCTATTGATGGACTGGTTAAAGTGTCCTTTGTGCTGCTTTTTTTAAATGCTACTGCAAACAACATAGAATTGATTCATGACACTTCAGTGCGCTTCTGTCTTCAGAAGTGTACAATTCAGATATAATGCAATATAAAGCTATATTCACGTCCCTTTCATGCCACCAGAGCAGATCTGACCTGTCAGAACATGGACAGGAGAGGTAGTTGTGTTGTACCTGGCACATTAGCAGTGGATCCCTTGGCTGCTGTGGGGTAGGGGTGGGGCCTCTGTTCCGTCCATGGCTCCGCTGCATCCCGTGAACGCTCAATCGGATTGGGATTTGAGGAGATTGGCGGTCAGGTCAAAGCCCCGGGCTCTTTGTCGTTTTTCAAGCAATTCCTGAATGGTATTTGTGGCATGCATTGCCTTGAGGGGGTGTACTCGGTCTGCAATAATGTCTATGTACGTGCTACGTGCCAAAGTAAAATTCACAGACGGTAACATTTCTCAGCAGAACAATTCTTGCTTGTATGCTTACGCTCATTGTCTCACACACAGTCGTTCCTTTGTATTATTGCATACACATGAAAAATATCATAATCGGAAAACTTTATTAATCCCAGGAGGAAATTTGATTTGTTGCGCCTACTACATCATAAATCGTAATAAAAATTAAATAATAAGGTGAAAGATAAATAGCAAAAAAAGAAATCTAATTAGAAATGAACCATGCGATATGTAATACCTACATCATCAAACGTGCATGTTAAAAGTACTATGCACAATGTACAAGACATCTGCAATGTGTCCGATCCACATTCTATCTTAACGTGGTGGATGGATTTGCACATGTAAGGCGCCCAGATGTTGAACGCTGATTATTTTCATGGGCTTCTTACACTACTCCTGAGCCACTGTGAGGCTGGTACTTTTTTGGTTTTGATTGTATCATCCTGCCATCACCAGGTAACGTTATGCTGTACATTTCATTTTGTTTACATGTTTTCTTATCTGGATATCTTCTAAAATAATGTATTCAGCAGTATGTTTTTGTTCATGTTGTGCTAGTTAGCACACTAACACCTAGTTCTAAGCTTTTAATATAGGTATAACTTATAAGCATATGAATTGTAAAGATGACCAGCATATTAAAATTCTGACATGAGCGTTACCTTAGAGGATTGCTCTATCTGACTAGGTGCATGGTACATGTCATTATAAAGTGCACAGGAGGACATTTCCCAGCAGACTATTGCCTTGTGATGAGACAGTCATTGTGATTCACTTTACTTGTCAACGGTTTTAATGTTGTGGCTGAACGGTGTACTTGTTTAAATACTAATGAGCCTGTCTTCAGTGTTTGGCCCAAAGTTCTCGTGAACAATTTCTGTCATCTCTTACAACATAGCAGCAAACCTGGGAGAGAATCTTGTCTTTGATCCATCCCTGGTCATCTTCTGCAGATACGTCCAGCATTCATTGTTTCCTGGATGGACATCCGATCATCCAGGTGGATCATAAAACCTTCACCTCCATGAGTGACAGATTACCTCACTGGTGTTGAAGAATGGAGAGTGAGGTGAGAGAAGAGGTGACTCCATCAGGCTGTAAACTCCTCTGAGTGGAAGGGATGGTGGAAACATTACGCACAGTTACAAATGCTCTGGATTCAGCCTCATACACACACTTCTTTTAGACAATATGTGAAAGAAATGGAGAATAAATACACAGTGTTGATGGAGGATGAGTTTAGGAGAAAAAAAAGTTCATAAAATTTAAAAAGTGTTGTCAACTCAATAAAAAATACAGTTCCACATAGAATAACTGAAGAACTTAGTTCTTTAACCTCAAACATCCTCAAAGAGAAGTAACTCACTGCAGACCATCACCACACACACACAGGTTCAAAGTCACACTGAAATATACAAATTCTTGTTTGCACATATTGTGGCTAAAATAATTACCATTTTCCCTGTGTGATCCATCTGTTTTCGGAACAAGGCACACAATTACTGCATTTATATTCATGACCCGTACTGGATAGACCCCTTTCATCAGGTGCCCAAAGAGCCTGAAATCCAACAATTATTAAAATTCAAATGACACCATCTCATAAAATTCACTGAGGGTATTCCCGACCTACAGAGGACGAGCCAATATTGAGCTTTCATCTAATACAACCCCTCAGACTTGAATTTCCAGCTTGCACACAAGATTATGTTGTCTAAATATACAAAATGTAATATTTTTGAAGACATTTGCACTGCAATGAGGATCAGCCCTTTTAGATGTCCCCATTCCTTTTCATTTTATAACCTTTCTACTGGTAAAAAAAATAATGCTGCTACATTTATTCCATTTTGTACATAGGTAAGGTTTTAATTAACATTGCAGTTTAGTACTTGGGTTAGTGTGTCTGTCAATCTATTCTCTTTCACATGTTATCGAGATTTGATTGTTTTCTGTTTCGTACGTTGCATGAAAGTACCTTTTTTTTTAGAAACAAAACCAGACATTGTAAAATCTTTTGAAAGTGTGAAAAGGATTTCCCCCCCCCCCAGTTTTCTCTTTCAATACAACAACTTGGTAAAACATTAGAGTCCGAAATTTTATTGACAAAAGAATTTTGTTCTGTGTTTTAGTTTAAGCATATAGTAAGAGTGCACACACTGTTCAGTTTTAGAGCACCTTACTGGGCCACCACCGTTTTACCCTACAGCAGCGTTTCTTTTATTCCATGAGTCCATGAGCAGTCATCCTTCATCAGGATGATAAAGGATGATAAAGGCCACAAGTCAAAGGATGCTGGTATAACAATAAAGTTCTATAAACTACAAACGCTGCTGGAGTCTCATATTACCAGAAACAGATCATCCTTCATCCTCCACTTTGGATCTGCACCATTATTATTTATTTACCATAAACTATAGCATAAATCCAGAGTTAAGACAAACTCTAGGATCCCATTGTCCATTTTCTTAACTTGATTGTGTTTCTGCTCAACAATAAAGTGACACAGAAAAGAGATATGGGACATTTTGTCTGTTTTCCTCAGTTTTTCTTCTGATTCACTTCAGCAGGGAGACTCAAGTTATTGTGAAAGAAGTGTGTCACAAAAATGTGCAGTCGACCTGCTCGGTATTATTCATAGTTCATAGGCCTGCATAATGAGAAACATGCAGACAGTGAATTCTTCCAATTCTAGAGAGCTGCTAACTGAAGCAGTTGCGTATGGAGCAGTGCTGTCATAACATAAACCAGATGTATTTTTCAACGCAGAAACATGTCTTTGGCATCAAGCTTTTAGCTCGGTCTGAAGCAGCATAGATGGTGTACGTTTGAGGCATAATAACACTGTTTTCAACGATACAAGTGGCTCTGTAACCTGTGCAGACTGTGTGGATTGCGAGAGAATTACCTACTTACACCCTGTTGTGGTACTTCCCCTGTTTGTTTGGGTTTGGATGTGTCCCAGACAAACGGCTGTCTAAATAGGACCAGTGTGTTGGTGCTCCTCTCCTCAGACTGGATACTCTCCCACTACTCCACAGCCGTCAAACATGAAGCTGTTAGGGAGCAGAAATCTGTAAAATCACACATTAACGGCATCGGGGGGCACGTTCAGTATATTTAAAGCTCCACATCATGGAGTGCGATTTCGTAAATTCTTTTTCCCCTTTAATCTCGTCAAAGTGACAGATCCAGGCCATTATGGTGGTACATTTACAGCTCTGCTAAGATAGTGTGCCTAACTTTATCACAGGCATGGCTAATTAGAGCTGTGGCACAAACTGTGTAATAAGAAACTGGGATAATGATCCATTATAACAGAGGCAGATCATCAGGGTCTCGAGCACCTAGTGGGCTCGCTCGGTGCTGTACTTACTTAAACATATAATAGCTTAATGGTGGGACAATTTGGAGGCAGCTGGAGGCAAAGCAGCCGAGGCAGCTGTTTCAGGTCAGAGCGGTGGAGGTGGGCGGGGGGGGGCACTACAAACCACAGCAATGCACAAGCATAGTTTAAACAAACCTACTCATACACACACATATGTACAAGTGTAAGCAAATATCAAAAAAAGCTGAAAATGCATCAATAACAATAAAACCGACAAGAGGAGGCCATAAAAATCGACAACAGTGCCATCACATGTTTGGAGTTTTGGGCTATTGTGTGTCAAAATCAGTCACTCATCACTTATAGTATAACTCATGACATATGAGGCAGTGCCACGAATATTGAATCCAAATGCTGCATGTTGAATTTAGAAGAGCACTGTTATTTATTGGGTCTCTCGTGTTCAGGCTGTGGACAGCAGCAGAGCAGGCACTTCAGGAGCTGCAGCACCCTCTATTGACTGCAAATATGGCCTGGTTCTGTGGTTCCTAAAAACATACCCAAGGTCCACAAGCAAAACCGTCCCTCACATTCCCTCAGCCACAAGCTCAGATGCTGTAATTTTGTGGCTTTGGGGAAGAGATTCACTCAAACAAGGCGACTGAGGTTTTCTGCCGCAGCTGATGTCAGTTCCTGAGCACAAATCTCTTGTTTTTGTTGTTGAACTTTGAAAGAGTGGATGTGAAAGTTTGCACTTCAAAAACAAAAACAAATGCATGTTTGCGTTTTTTGGCACATTGGCGGAAACTGAGATTCACAAAGAGCAACCTTGAGATATAAGCTGTCCTCCTGCTGTCCGCATGATCCACACGAGATACTGTGATTAAAACAACAAAGCTGCCTGTGGTGCCGCTCCCTTCTCAAGCAGGGAGCCGCTCACATTCAGTCTCACTGCAGGCATGCATTGCACACAGCTGAATTTTTCTTCTTTTTTTTTGACACCTGTGCAAACATGGATTTCCACAATCATAATACCCATTTTCAATTGATGTCATTCCGCAGAATGGAAATGGGTGGTTTGCAATTAGTATGTTTTTTCCTCTGACTTCTTTATTTTCAAAAAAACGTCTGTAGCAGCAATAGTAATATACAATAATCCTGATCACTTAAAGGTGTGATTTTAAAAAAGACAATAACTTGAGGACATAAATGCGTGAAATATCTCGACAAGTCAGATCACCGGGACTCTTCACCACGAGGAGAAATATTATTCCGGCTCCAAGGGCAAAAGAAGAGACACGTTTCAAACAGGGAGAACATCAAAGTGTGACACGTCAGAGAAACTCCAACCGAACACTTAAAAAAAAAAAAAATTAAACATTTTTCTGCTCAAAGCGATAAATGGCGGGATACATCCTCACGATAGCAAAGCACGAGATGAACGAGTATGGCGGAGGTGCGTGGGCTTACAGCTGCGGTAAGTGCACATAGGCACATCTTCTCCCCTTCTGGAGCTTTACGTCTGTAATTCCAGTAATTATGAAAAATGTGGTTACACTTGACCCATGAATGTGACAAATATGAAGCAGGCTCGCCTTACAGCTGTGAACAATTACAAACAGTGGATGGAACGCCTCTCCACCGCCGCTCTCAGGAATGTGCATCATTGCCCTTTGTCCTCTGAACAAATTGGGGGTAAAAGACCTCTGAAGCCCGCATAATCCATCCATTAGAGGCCCCTTTTTTAAAGGCAGTAATACTTTAGATTCTTTTGACTTCACCAATCTTGACACCTGTGAAAATACGATCAACCCGGTCGTTGTATTTTAAGATGAATTTAAGTTGAAGTGGCACTGAAAACACAGAAACTGAAGAACGTTGCTGAAAGAAGCTCCACCGTTAGTTCAGGTGTGAGCAAGCTGAAGTGTCAAAAAAAAAGAATGTGTTGAAAAGACTCAAAGGGGCTGGAATGTCAGCCAGTGCGATAAGCAAAAGCCTTGAGAGTCAAATTAAATCCGAGACCAACAGTGGAGGTTGTGTGAGCTTGAGGATCTGCTTGTTGTCGGGGAGGTGAAGCCCTGAGAGCGAAGAGCTTTGGACGTGTCAGTCACAGTGCGAGCGCTGGAAGGAGTCGAGATGTCAGCTGAAGGAACAAGGTGAATGCGGTTGAAGTGGGCGCAGCAGTGTGGCGTGTTGAGCTGTACGGTGTGAAAATGTCTGCCGGTATGTAAACCCAGGCGGAAAATTGAAATGTCACAATAGGAAAATGAAGAACAAGGACAGATCCATAGTGGCGATAACCCTTAGAAAATTAGAAGGCTTTGTACATAACAATGAAGTCTTATTGTGTATTAAATATGAAATCAACAAAATAAAAAGATACAATAAAGTAGGACAAACACAAACGTAAGAAAAGCGAAAAAAAAATATGTTAGTGGCAGCTGCATATCAAAGGAGAGTGACTATGCTGAAACGTCATTTTAAATGTCCTGAAACATTAATGTGATCAACTCTAATTTTAGATCCCTTCACATTCCCCTTTAAACAGCTCCTTTCAATCAGTTTCACACAGGGGAGAGAAAACCAGAAGCTTACGGAGCCATGTTTTAATTATCGAAACATCTACCAAATAGTGAGCTAGGTTCTTATCCATTGTCAGATCACACAAAAAATATTTGTTTTTTAAAAGCCAACAGCAGTTTGAGGGGCAGATCTTTGTAGGTTTGAATGGAGCCAAGCAAATGAGGACAGACCCTCCTTTAAAATCCTCATTCCAACCTGACAAGTTTAAACAAAGCAATTTCAGGCCCAACTGCACCTGCAATATTGACGTGCCTCGTCAGGAGCGTCTAGCAGGAAGACAATAATTTGTCTTGTAATATGATTGAAATGAGCCCAGAGTCTGGAGGCAGAGTCAGCGCTGGTAGCAGGCTCTCTTCATGAAGAACGTCTCACGTCAGGCTGACGTTTAGAGCTGCTGGTCAAACGAATGCATAAACCCACAATTATTCCATTACAGATTATTTTACTTCAGGCAAAAGTGATCAGCATTCACAAACAAAAGGATAAACCTAACATTTTCTGACGTCACTTTTCTCTCTGTGGCTCATTTGTTCCATAAATCCAATAGATACTTTGATATTTTTATGTTGTGTAATCTTGTGTAATTTCTAAATAAGTCAGCCAGACTGGAGTAAATCATGAACACATTCAGCAGAGATTTGGTGTGCTGTTCAAAGCAGCAGGGCAGACTTGTCATAAAGTGCAGAGTCTGTGTCCCTTATAATGAGGGATGCCGTCATTCAGTGCGAACAGCAATAGAGACCCAGAGCACAGAGAAACGACTGTGGCTGCACTTGGAGCGACGCATTGTATGTTCCGCTCTGTTCTGGGATTAGTTTGGAACGACACAAATAAAGAATCATGCCAGACTGAGCAGTTAAAGACAAGCAAAGACTTAATGTTTATCACATATCTGGTTTTAACCTGCATGAAAGGACCATTATTAGCACATTTTTAAAGGGGGATCGGCTTTCACTTTGCACTTCCGCCGGGGGGCCTGAGGGCTGAGGTTGCTAGGTGATGGTGGCTATCTCCTCAATGACGTGATCCCCCTTGGGCTTAATTCTCACTCATCACCTCCACAGACAGATACAGGGACACACACACACTGCACTGCAATGATATCCAGAGGTCCGTCTCTTGCTTCACTTTTATCTCTGGGAGGCTGTTGTCACTCACTCATTGCTGTGCTGAGAGAGGCCTCAGTGACCTCACCTGATTATGGAGCGCCTCAGAACCTCAGAACCAGAGGGTGACAGTGAAGCCACTCAGCACCTCCTCGCAAAAAACACAGCTCTGATTACATGGATGAGTCTTTATTTATCACACAATATGTGTTCAAAAGTGGTTGACAGCTGTGATTTTTTTTTTTTTCCACCAACAGTCATTCATTCAAGGTGACATTGAGTTTCATTGCTTTGCATGTTACTGTAACAATGAACCTGAGTAAACATGGCTTAAGTGGAAAATTAAACTGTATCAAAGATATATAATTATAAACTATGCTAAATGTTAGTGACTCCGTGTAGTAATTATTGTTGTTAGGGATTACTGTGAAACTTTAAGGAGTTAAGAGTTAATAGCTAAATTCTACTTGATTTCATTCTGCAGGGAAATAAATGCACAAAATGTATTAACAACCAGGGGAGCCAATGTTAGGAGATTTGGATTAGAGGTAAAAAAAACCAACAAAACAACCTCACGGTGGCACTAAGGGAAATCACAGTAACTCACCAGGGTTTTTGGGATATTAAGATTCTGTACCAATCCTCAGATCTTCAGATATTTCACAGAAAGTATTGAAACCATCTGTTTTTCTCACTATGGAAAATCAGGATATGACCGAAGTCACTCGATTCATCCCGTGGGAGCCGTTTATGTCAGTCTAGTATTTCATTTTGTAACCAGAGAAAGAAAACCACAACCTATCAAGGTCATAAACAAGTAAGTAGCTCTTAAAAGCATCTTTCCAGTTAAAAGTCAACAGCTGTCCTTTAAAGCTTCAACTAACTGACAACAGTAGATCGAGTCCTTCTCATGTCAAGATATGAAGAAAAAGAAAACTCAAGTTGACCTCAAGTTGACCATGTACAGTATAGTCATTAAAAAAAACAATACAACATGAAACATATTATCTGAGCATCGTGTCCATCTTGACTTTAAAATTTCAGTCTCACGACTCTCAAAGAGACGGCTTCAGACTCCCTCCATTACTGCTTTCTAGTCAGAATCTCACTGTCTGACAGACTCAGCGAGTCCCTGACCGACACTGATCACAAGGTACTGTAGCCATTATAGCACAGTACGTGGGGCCACGCGCACGTCTGTCCACCCATCTGAGTGGCTTACTTGGTAGAACAGAGCCTGACCTTTGGCATCAGGTTGGCTGCAGAGTGCTGAGAGCTTTTATTTGTCATCACTGTGACACACATACACACACATACAGTTTGTGTACTACGAAGCAGAGTGCACAGCAAGGAATCGTGATTTCCATTTCCCAACTCTTTCGTTGCTGTAGCTTAAGGTGACCTCAGCAACATTCATTTTGAAGCATTAAATCACAAACTCTTTGATTGTCTTGCTGGTTTTCATATTACATATTTTTTTTTTTATCATACATTGTACGAGCCTGGACAGGAAACTGAAAAGTGACTGGTGCTGTGAGGCATTCAACTCCACTTTTCTTTTATTATTCAAGACATACTGTATAAGTATGGAGTATATTTTTAAAAATCCTGCTGGGGCAATAAAGGCTGTCCAATGTAATTTTGTTACACAGTGTGTACAAGAAGAAATCATTGTCTTCTGTAACATATTACCCGAGTCTGTAAGAGTTTCATTTGCACTAAAAAAGTCTGTGCCTGCTTGACTTGACAGTTTTAAGACAGACTGCAACAAGCCTGGTGCTCAGCAGTCTGTGATCTGTCTCCGCAGTGAAAGTCTGGGCCTGCTTGTTCCTCTCAATGCTGAGATTGCTATCTTCCATTGGAGTGGTGCGCATCCATGAGCGAATTGAAAAGCGTAGATTAACTCAGCCTTTAACTGAATTTACCGATGCAAGTCTCATCAGTCACAGCTGATGAATACTTAGGAATGTTAAGGACAAGTGCTTCTGTGCTTCTACCAATAAGGAACATATCTATTGTTAGCTTTATTGCTAACATTGAGAATGTCGTACCGCCTGCGTGTTAGTGACCTACTTATAATATTTCTGTAGGTCAGACAGATTTTATATTTATCCCTTGTAACATTTTACCAAATGGTAATGATTTTGTTCTCCGACTCTACAAATAATAGCCAAAATATGAGCACCGGTGACGTGATTTGAGTCTGCACAGTCATTTGGCAGGGCTCAGCTGTCAATATTTTCATCGCACTCATTTTTTATAGTCTGAAATTACTAAATAAAACGAAACCTATGAGTAAAATCAACACTTGAGCATACCTCAATTATAGTTTCGTTCATGTCCCATCTCATATATAAATAATGGCCTTCCACAGCACAGACTCACATTTTGGGACATTCTCCTATCGTCCATCTTTATTTGACAGTGATCTCAATTTTAATTTTGCCATCTGATGTGTTTTCAGCAATGTGACAATGCTTTACAGAACATTTTAATATCTCAATACGTCTTGGGTCAATGGTCATTACATTTTACATAGACATCAAGCAAGCTCTTTTATTTCTGGGGAATTAACTTCATTTTCCTCAGGTCTTTACGAGTTGCATCCATGCATAGACTTTGCCTTCTACCATCTTGATTGGAAGCCAATATACAGTACCTACAATGTAAACACTCCTGCATCAATATGAGACGATCAAGGGTATTGAACAGAGTCCCAAGAGAGGTGGACGTCAGGGTTGAATGGCAAATTCACATATTTTATATGCCCGAACTTAAATCTGGGGTAAGTAATTTATTTTGGGGTCACTGGACAAAAAATACTCTTGAAAAGGCGGGACGGAACTGCAGAGCAGAAACAGGTAGGGGGAGCGGAGTTGCCACTTTTGGGTTAACATGCTTGATCTCCGGATATTACATACCCCAGTTTAAGCAAACATCATCAATCTTTTCCTAAACCCACCAGCCTTCAACCTTCTGCTTCATCTACATTTCAATGTGAGCACCACATGTTAATATGCTAACAGGCTAAACTAAGGAGAACATGGTATACAGTATAACATGCTAACCCTTAGCATGTTATAAATTTCATTGTAGGAAACATTAACAAAAGATATAGAAGGACGATGCCTCACCACTTATACCCATTGCACAAAAATGTGCAATGGGTATAAGTGTAAATGTCAGGAATTTGAGCGAGCATATGCTGGAACTAACCACCAGGGCATGGTGAGCCCACCAGAGGAGCTCTCATGTCATCCCGCTTCATAAAGAGTCTATGGTAGGCAACATTAGCATGCAGACGTTAGCGTTCAGCTCCGACATCCCTGTTGCTAAATAACAGTCGACAATGTGGCCGCTGATTCTTTGCCTCATGAATCAATGACACAGAAAGTCAACAAAAAGGGTTTTCATTTCTTTTCAAGCTCTGATCTCTGATGTCCTTAATTGTGAGGACCATCAATTTCTCATAGGTCGGAGCTGTTGAGCAATGGCTGGCATTAAATCAGAAAAACAAATCCAATATACCCACTGCAGTTTTCCGCAGCTTAGTGCCAGGACAACCAATGTGGAGATCAATATAAGACATTGATGCCCTGCTCTTGTTTATACTGACAGAGCAATGAACCCCCCACAAGCAAGGCGGATGTAGATTTGTAGTAAACAGGACTGCATGTGTGACTCCATATTTTTCAGCTTTAGTCCTGGATGGTCTCATTACACATGCAAAGGGGCACACAAAGCTGAACCAGCTGCCCTCAGTTGATACACCAACTTTGATTATTGTAATCTCTTGAAAGATCTGCTCGCACTGATAGACAGCAAGCTCAATTAATGATCGACTGTGTACGCACAAACATACAGATCAGTTTACATCCCTCAAGGCTGCATATTCTGGCATCAGTACAGCATTTCAGAATCAAAACAGTGGTTAATAGTTCCCCCACAGTTTTTGGCTCCCTCTCCAATGTCAAATAATCGCAACCACAATTCGTCTTCAAGTATAAAGAGTATAAAGAGTATAAAGAGTCTGGCATTCTGTTTTATCTAACCTAGGATCTCGAGCCACTTGCCACAGGGAACAGGCTGATGACTGTTCCGCTATGTACGGCAGCTTTCTGAGCCCTGCAATGACAGATAAAGGCTTGTTCCCTGTGTCCAATCTCATTGTTCACCATGTCCTCTGTCGCCTTGTGAGCAACTTTGTTTGACCTCTCCATTCAGCTGTGCTTCAGTGCAAAAGTCATGAAATGGAGACGATCCAAATCTTAAAATAATAAACGCTGGATACATTATTTTTACGCAAATTTATATTGTAAAATGCCTATTCTTTTTTTTTAATACTATACTCACAAACAAATTCACAAATTGACCTTACTCCTAGTCAGATACTTTGGATAAATCATGACTTCTGACATGTCCCGTTACAAAGCAGGGACCGACGATGTCTATGGCAACAGTGCCCAAATAATTTTTTCTTAGAGGGATTTGGAAAATGTAGGACCTCTTGATACTCTCTCAAAATGAGACAATGTAATCATACTTGGCCGTTGTGATTTAGGGTATTGGAGAATGAACTAAAGAATTAGAGAAGTACACTAGCACATTTATTCATTCTTGACCCCCTTGCTATTTGGTGAAGTAATGAGCAATCTGAAAAACAATCATTAGGATGGTCACATTTGGTTAAAAGAGGAAACTTCTCTATGATAAAGTCTTGCTCCAGCCATTGGTTAAACCCTTAAAACACATTTTTTTGTTTTGTAAAATTACATATTTAATTTCTTTTTAAAAAAAAAAAAAAAACACCTTGTGGCCAGAGCTTACCTGCTGTCAATGTCCGACTTGTAAACTAGTCTACTATATGCTGCACGGTGGTGCAGTAGTTTTAATTGTGGTGTAATTCAGCCATACTGTACAAGTTTGAACCAGACATGGATTCCCAGGAGGAAGAAGAGCTACAATAACAAGATCATCTACAGTGATTCATCAGAGTGTTTCATCATCAGTACTCAGGATTGGTTTTCTACGCAGAGAACCTCAGCTGAATTTGTTTTTTGTTTTTTTTATTATGACTGTCATTAATGGATTGCAGAACAAAGGCAGAAAAATCCTCAGGCATGATGCCGACGGTTTATTTCAGTCATAATGTGTCTCAACAGACATAAAAAAACCCACCATGGACATGTAAACAAGGTCAAAAGCAAGATATTCATCGGAGGCAGCTCCTAAAGCAGCAAGCACAGAATCAAAGTTTTATGATCACAAATGACTGGAAACGGGTTTTAGCTTTAAATATCGGGTAAAATACAAACGGATGGGTGCTCACATGTGGCAGAGGTAGAACAGCTTAACTATTAACTTTTTCCAATATGCTTCAAAAAGATGATTTTAAAACACATTGGGTTGTTTCTTTTTAGTTGTTGTTTGGTTGGGCAAAATGAAATGAAAGCATGAATGTGTCTTTTGCTTCCTTTCCTTGTGCACTTAAGTCTGTGTGCTCTCCTCATACTTTGCCAGTTTTTTTTTTATGTTTCTTGTTCCTTCATTCTTGCATTCTGAGTTCTTCTGGTGTTTATCTTTGTGTGTATTCTGGACTTTTGCCTGTTTCTGGGTTTGGGATTTTTGTATTTACCATTTGGGCTTGTTTCCCTACTCTGGACTGATACTCTGGTTCTGACTCCCATCTGTGTCTGACCTGTGAGTTTGTCTTTGCGAAATAAATCACGAACCGAAAACTGCACTCAGGGGTCCTAACCCTGACTGGAGTGTTTCTGGCACACGGCCCTGAACCTGATCTCTCTTTGTTTCGGGGTATGTTGAAAAATGGTTGTTGAAGCCAGAATTTTAGCTTACTCTGTACAACCCTGAACAAAAAGTACCAGAGCTCTGTCATTAAGGGAAGGTCACTTATTTCAGTTAAGTATCTGTTAACAGAATAACTTTATATTTCTGCTGGTATTACCCGGGTGTTTAAAAAAGGTGAAATGATGAAGTTCAGATGGTCTGCTGAGGTGACGTCTGAGTCAACGGCAAACACGGACGCAACTTTCGCAAGGCAAATAGCTTTTCCTTTTTAAAGGCTCCTCTGAGAACATCTGCACAGGAACCTCTGGGAATGGCAGGAAATACGGCCTTTCTAAGCATGACATGCGATAAATGTTTTTCAGATACTTCAGAGGGATGAGCTGAGTTTCGAGCCCTGCGACCTCCAAACCTTGACAGAATTATTGGGTCCAGCAGCAAGTGTTTCTCATTAGGCCTGTTATCATCCAAACAGCTTTCTGTGTTGGGCTCGCAGCCATTGTGCTGGAGTGATATTTGCCTCCTGGCATCATTACTCTTAAATTATTGTTTTCACAGTATGTTCACATGATCGTTACAGTTGTTGTGGTATAATGTGACTTATACACTTTTATTTCACTAAAGCAGTTCCACTTTAAACACCAAACGCGTTTCTCTGGGAGTGGGGACCTGCGAGTTATCTGCCAGGAATGGCTGAATAAATTGTGCCTGAGACCAGAGGACTGAGCAGACTGCACCCAGTCTGACACAGCTGTTTTGCACACAGCTCTGCAGTTTAGATCAAGAGACCCGATTTCTTGTTGAGGGCTTGAAAATGTCTCAAAGGCTGAAACACTTTCTTCGGCCAGCAAGTTTGAAGTATTTCATTTGGGATCTACAAGCTTGTGGAAGATAAGAACACAACAACATGAAAATCTTAATCATCTCAGTGTCTTTTTTAACTAGTTTACCAATGCTTTCCTCTTCTGATAACCTCGTGGTTACTTAAATGTTTATTTTGGACTCCTTGGTACATTGTTTTCTCTTTTGTGCAAAGGGGCTGCAATTTTGCCTTTTTTTTTCTGCAAGTGAAGCATGAGTTCAGCTCTCAGGCAAACATCTAGAGGCTAATAGTTCATTTCATCAGCACTGCAGGTGTAATATACCAGCACAGTGCTCGGAGCCCACATTGCGCCTCCGTCACAGTCTTTGTGCTCGATCAAACCAAGCCGGTGCTCAGCTGAGTTGCACCCAGTGATTTAGAGAGGCATGTCCAACGCATTATCGTCTCCTCATCCATGCCTGTCTCAGCCGATTCTTTCTTTCTTCTTGCCAATACTTTACATTGTTCTTTGCAGCTATCAGAAGCACAATAGAGCAGGAGCTACATTATTTAGCATACAGTACATCACTGTTGTGATATCTCAAAGTTTTTGTTAGTATGTTCTTAACTGACTAAACCATCTAAGACTAGATGACACAGTTTTGAAAGGGGGTTATAATACAAACAGTATTTTATAATTTTTGCTATATTTATGTAACATTACATTGTCTCTTACAATATAATATTACTCTATAGATTTAAATACCCTGATAGTTGTTTTTTTTGTCTTTTTAAATACATATTGTTATTCATTGGTACTATGTGCTTTGTTCTGAGTACCATAGTTCTACTAAATCAGTAGTACTATTGTTATTATATTTTATAAACAAAAAAACAAAAAAACCCCAAACCCTATTAGTGTTACTATTGATTATATTATACATGTAA
>KV751345.1:6014748-6039188 GCA_001698575.1 Mola mola
TACTAGCGGTTTCGTTGCACTCATGGGTTAAAAGCAATTTTTTCTTGCAATTTTAAGTCAGGTTTAATAATTTAGCATTTCAATTAGATGCCTAAAACCCCCAATTTCAACATACCCATGAAAGCCTCCTGCTGCTGCCTCCCTTCCAAAAGTCCAGCCCTGACCACAGCACGTACCGGCACAACATTAAACCCACCGCTGTGCAACAATACACACATTCACAGCTCACAGACAGCAAATTGCCTCTCTCATTCCCCACCACGCCCTGCCTTCCTTCTCAGCCACCTGCAAAACAAACTGCACTCGAAATTTCACTACAAATTACCCTGTGTCTGCCAAATCC
This sequence comes from Mola mola, assembly GCA_001698575.1. Taxonomy (NCBI): domain Eukaryota; kingdom Metazoa; phylum Chordata; class Actinopteri; order Tetraodontiformes; family Molidae; genus Mola; species Mola mola. Next base: position 6,015,092 of record KV751345.1, read on the forward strand.
CCTGGAGAGAAGAGGAAATCAAATCCCTGGATCTCCCCTGCTACCACACAAAGGCTCTATCCTTTCACACACACAAATCAAGGTTGTATTTTTGTCTAAACATAATATTTTTTACAGTACACTTTTCTTAAATTACTGTATGTAAAGCTTGAATTCTTGACTGCAAGATTTTATTTGGAAATAATAAAAAAAAAAAAGGATATCTTACTGTTACCCTTTCACCAAAAGTGGATCTGAATAAAGGTGTCTGGAGGTGGAGAATGGAAACCACATGCAAAGTTCCCAGATTGCTTTTGTCAAAAGCAATTTCACAAACGACATATAATGCTGCGGGTCACCGTGACATCGTGAAAGCAAGCCTCTGCTGAGAAAGAGTGAAAACTGAGACCTGTTTCGCTTCAGGGGAGAATCAAAGGAAGTCACATACCTGAGCCGTGAATAACGACCTACAGCGCAGGCTCAGCCGTCACCACAGCGCCTCCTGGAGCCGGCTCTGTGGAACTGCACCCGACCAGGCCCGTCAGAGAGAGAACGAGAGAGAGAGTGTGTGTGTGTTAGTGGCCGATGTGCCAGAAAGATGAGTGTTGAAAGCTCCTTGGAAAAAGGATTAGGGCTGTTTATGTTGGCCAAGTGGCCCGCTGCCAGCTGCTCAAGGGTGCAAACGTCTTAAAGCTGCAGAGCTTCGGGCTGGTCGCGAAGCCCTTTCACTCTATTTACCCTCCACCCCAGACAGCGGGCATGCTTGTGCTTTGTTCAAGGGGAAAGCCCCCCTCTGCCTCGGCCCCCGCCTCCACGAAAGCACGTTCTAACCTTGAAATATGCTGGACTCAAAATGGCACCGCCCGCTAAAATATTCCCCACACAAAGAGTGCACATGAATAGGGTGGATTGATAAATTTATTTTTCAGACAAAGGTCCACTTGGTGTAATAAATGGGAAAATGAGAATCAGATTATATGAATTTTAATTCCGTCAATAAATCACTTGTACAGGAAGATTTGTCTCCTCACTTGCAGGCTACTGTTTGTCATGGGCTACCTGCAAGTGCATATTTCATGCCTATAAGACATTTTTGCACATTCACAAACTTTTTCATCTTTCAGCTGGCCCCGTTCTCTGGAATTTAATAAATGAACACCCCACTGCAACAAACACTGAATATTTATCATTTTCCAGCAGTGTCAACCATGTGCACAGAAGGGGAGGCACAATTACTTTTGTCTTTAAGTTTTCAAAATCCCCCGGTTTTGTAAGAACATGAAATCTTTTTGCAATGCTTTATCTCCACTTTGCAGTTTGTTGTATTTGATGCCTGTGTGATGCCTGGGGCCGTAAAGATAACAGATTGAATTGTGTCTACACATACTGAAAGTTCTGTAAACTTTTTCCCATGAAGGAACAGAGGGCTGACAGGTTTGCTGACTACTCTAAAGACCATTTAGTGTATGTCTGAGATGGATCTTAATTACAGTGCAATGACAAACTGTGTCCATTGACCTGACAGGAGATGGACCCTCCTGAATGCCTGGACAGCTAACTCAGGTTCTCCATGAAGGTGCTACAGTCAGCTGCTGATATTATTGATACACTAATATAAAACTGTGAATGCTTCCATCTGTTGGTAAGCGTCGGTAATGCAACTTAAATGAATGAGCTGGCTATACAAGAGCTCTTTTCTATTCTTGATGTTTCATGTGATACAAAATGTTCCTGCAATGTTTTTACTCAAATAAACAAATGTGTTTAAACTATAAAACTAATAGCAGTGTGTTTAAAAACGTGAGTAAAGCTCAAATCCTTATAATAGTTTCCATGCGTTGGGAACACTGCACATTATATTCTACATAAAAATGTGAAGAAAAATGTATCAATATTTGAATTACTTTAAAGAAAACGAAGAAAAATTAATATTGGGCTGTTCAAAAAAATAGTGTCTGCATTTTTCATTACAAACTCCAATATTTACTGTATAAACTGAAAAAATCTTTAGGCTTTAGCATTCCTGTGAATCATTAAACTAATATTTGGTTGTATAACCACTGTTTCTGAGAACTGCTTCACATCTGTGTTGCATGGAGTCGACCAACTTCTGGCACCTGCGAACAGATATTCCAGCCCAGGATGATTTGACAACATTCCACAATTCCTCTGCATTTCTTGGTTTTGCCTCAGAAACAGCCTTTTTGATGTCACCCTACAAGTTTTCTATCGGATTAAAGTCCGGGGATTGGGCTGGCCACTCCATAACTTTAGTTTTGTTGGTCTGGAACCAAGATGCTGCTCGCTTACCGGTGTTTGGGGTCGTTGTCTTGTTGAAACAGCCATTTCAAGGGCATTTCGTCTTCAGCATAAGGCAACATTACCTCTTCAAGTATTTTGATATATCCAAACTGATCCATGATCCCTGGTATGCAAGAGATAGGCCCGACATCATAGTAAGAGAAACATCCCCATATCATGATGCTTACACCACCATGCCTCACTGTCTTCAGAGTGTATTGTGGCTTGAATTCAGTGTTTGGGGTCGTCCGACAAACTGTCTGTGGCCCTTGGACCCAAAAAGAACAATCTTACTTTCATGAGTCCAAAAACTGTTTCGCCATTTCTCTTTAGGCCAGTCAGCGGGGGCTTCTTGCCAAGAATTTAGCTTCACACAGGCATCTTCTAATTGTCACAGTACTCACAGGTAACTTCAGACTGTCTTTGATCACCCTGGAGCTGATCATTGGATGAGTCTTTGCCATTCTGGCTATTGTTCGATCCATTTGAATGGTAGTCTTCCGTTTTCTTCCACACCTCTCTGATTTTGCTTTCCATTTTAAAAGCATTGGAGATCATTTTAGCCGAGCAGCCTATCATTTTCTGCACTTCTTTATACATTTTCCCCTCTCCAATCAACTTTTTAATCAAAGCACGCTGTTCTTCTGAACAACGTCTGGAACGACCCATTTTTCTCAGGTTTTCAGAGAGAAATACATGTACAACATGTGCTGGCTTCATCCTTAAATAAGGGCCACCTGATTGACACCTGTTTCTTCACAGAATGAATGACCTCACTAATTGAACTCCACACTGCTATTATTTTGAACAGGCCCCTTTCAATTAATTATTCAATTACACAGACTCAGGAGCATGCATATCATGAATGTTGGGTCTGTTGGTTTTCTATGACTCTAGTACATCTACTGGTAAATTATTTGCCATGTAGTAATATAATTTCTACCGAAAACAGTGATTGATCTGGTTAGTCATGTCGGACTGCTATTATTTTGAACACAACTGTACCCGAGATTTTTTTCTGACCACCAGCGTCTTTATGCTGCTGCTCTCCACTGATCTTTCTACTCATGTTTTCTTAAAAGAAAAAACATGTTTTAATCTTCCTTCATTTACTATGAACAACTTATATTTGTAATATATCAGTATATGCCTCTTTTGTTTTTAAAGGGTGCTATATAAAAAAATAAAGTCATTATTTTCTGTTTGTAATAAATCAGAACACATCCATCAAATCAATCCATCTAAATGGCTAAAAATCAGAAAAACACAACAACTTTGCCAGTTTCTTTAAATTCAGACTAAAAAGTGCATTGGACAAACCCACAATGTTTATGGCAGACTCAAGCACCTATCACACAATTTAATAATACTGTATAAAAGTGACGATAAAGGTTTAAGGCACTTTTCTGGATCTCACAGCTCTGTCAGGCAACTTGAGAAAATGATAACAAGATGTCAAATGAACACAGTGACTATAATTTAACACGACAAGTTAACTGCACCAAAATCCTACTGTAAACACAAGTTGGCGCTGCACTTAAACACAAATAAAAGATTCATGTCCGTAACTTAGCAATGACCGCAGACATTAAAAAAAAAAAAAAGTCACATCAATCAGGGCACACACACACATACACACGCACAAAAGTGCACAAACCCAGAGTCAAATACAGTTTAACTTCACACAGTTTTGGCTGCAGGATAATGATCTCACATTTTAGATAATTTAGATATTTCTTGCAATATATGTCATAGTCCACATGAAGACTTGCATGACATTCAGTGCACCCGATCAGTGAGCCACAAAATGATTTTTCATTATGGCACCAGTAGCCATATAGTGACATTATAGTAGAACCAGTGGGACCACTCTGTCATAGCTCCAACAGGACACCAGGATCATACCTGTACTGGGTGCTATCGGGGGCTGGAACACGAGCTGAAGAAGTGACCTCAGGCACATTTAGATAATTCACCGACTTGGCTGCTACTAACTGCAACATGATGAAAAGCTCGAGGTGCATTAGTAACGTTACTTCCACCGTAATGAGGCTGTTTGTGTTTTTAAAGGTGGGTTGCAATCTTCTCTACGTTAATGACCCACATCTGACTGTTATGTGTCAGTGTGAAAAGCATAAGTCACATGGATCCTGATCTTTTCAAATCAAGTCTGAACCACTTTTACATGTGGTTCTACATCAGATACAGATTTATTTTTTGGGAAATGCGACCTCAATCTGAACAGCAACAAGACCTGTATCAGAACACAGCTTTAATGTCCCGGTACATTGACGCACATCACACACAGGGGGAAGGGGTGCTGACAGATATAGATGAAAGTAGCCCTCGATGTTTAAACATTTTGGATTTAATCCATTTACGCCACAATCCCAAAAATCCCTCTTCTCATCATCTACTGTCACATTTGCCTGCCACAATAAGTTATTAATCAAACCATAAGCAAATCTGTGGTCTCAATTTTTCCAACTAACTTCTTGTTTACTTCCATGCTGTTGTTTTCCAGCCACATTGTTATGGGTTTATTATCTGTACGTAGGTAGGTGATTAAAAACTGTACCTTTTGCCATTGGAACAAATTCTGCTTAAAGTTTATGTTTGAAGCAACAAATTTTGGTCAGCTAAGTCCATAAACTTTCAACAGAAACGTACCAGAGCTTGGCAATCACATTTTAGAAAGTAGATCAGGAAGAAAACCTGGTGCACATCGTCTTATATTCTTCTCCTACAAAACCAGGGAATCGCAGTCTGTCCCTTGCATAGTGTGACAACTGTTGTCAGATTAACTTCAAACTTGGCAGGTGTGTGGCCGATGACCTGAGTATGTGCATTTAGTGCAGTTTGGACACACGCAGCATTCGATAGTAATAGAAATCCATTTTATGTTGATGTGCTTCTTCTGCCCTTCTAAGCGGAAACACAGACAGCACCACTCCCGCTTTGCAACCCACCGTCGTCAATGTCATCAAAGTATTTTTATAATGTATCCACAAAGACACTAAGACGCATCAAGCCTTTTGGTTTGGACGTGGCAGATGCTTGATATTAATGGAAACCTGGGCAGTTTTACATTGACTGCTTCTTCTGCCTCTCGGAGTAAAAACACGAACAGCATCACCATGCCTTTGCAACCAGCATTGTGGTTGAAGATGGGGCTGCCCTGTTACGGAGTTCAGTCCAACAGGGACACAAACGGGTGCTGTACTAACTAGTGCTGCTAATTGAAGGTAAACTACTATAGAGAGCGCTGCTGTCTGCCAGCCATCTTAAATAGCTACTTGTAATAAATAGTTTATCATTACTTCTGCGATCACTTTGAAGTTACACCCACAATACTTTCTACTGTAGCGTCCCTCAGAGCAAAAAGGACACTGGGACAGATATCATGACTGTACCAAAACAAAACTGTTATTTCACTCTTGATTTTGACATTAATTATAACCAGAAAGTTAAGATAAATCCTTCATAAGCCATATTTCCAACCAGCAGCGGGGCTCAGGCAATGGTACGTTTTCACTGGCGTCTGTACCATTAGCTGGTGGGTGGGGTAGCCTGACTGTACCGGCTACATAAGGAGTGTGACTGGCATGATACAGTTCCCTATTTAAGGGCAACATTTACAGGTTTTGACAGTGGAAACGCAACAAAATACAAACTACGCCGAACCGAACTAAACCGTACCGCTTGGTGGAAACAGGGCCTTAGAAAGATACACAGCTGACCTTTGTATAATATCGGCCTACCCATTCAACACCTCAATTGTAGTTCCTGAGAAAATACAAACCCAATAAGCCACAAGACCTTCAGTAGCAAGAGTAATATTTTAAGAAACGGTACTCTATAGAAGCTATTTTATCAAGTATCCTAAATTATCATTAAAATGAAAAACGTGTGCAGCCATTTTACTTCCCTTCAAGGCCATCAATAAAGTATTTGTCTAAAGCATCACACTTGTAGTGTATAATAAGCAAAATACAGTCCTGGAAATTAGCCACATGGTGGCATTGCACTGAGAAAATTCTTCCCTCTAACCTGGTTCTTGAAAACGTTCCACACCTTTTGTACTAAGAACTGTCTCTGAGGTATTAGAGGAAGTGGTGGACAATATAGTACCACTAGCTGTCGATGAAACGACTTCATTATTTTTCATTTTGAAATAAATTACATAAAATAATGGCAGGATGATGCCGATCAGAAGCATGGCAACTACAGCGTTCCACCACTTGATTCCGCAGTCGGCACCATGACCGCTCAGGTGCGCTCCCCTGCAGCCAAAACTTCGCCCCTTTTCTGCATACTCCGAAACACCCTCCTTGTCTTGATCATTCGTGGTCTGAATCAGTTTCTCCATGTCATGGTCCACCTCCATTAGAAAGTCTGGGACCTCTTGTAGGTGTCGGTGGGCTCGGGATGTGTCCTGAGGGTATAGATCAGCAGAAGAATGCGGCATTTCTTCTTTAGGATCACTAACTTCTGCGTCAGTCTCGGTTAAAACTCTGTGTTTTTGAACAGGTATTTTGACTGATTTCAGTGCAGATAAATCTTGCTCCTGCATGAGGTTGTTGACCCGCTTTATGTCTGCAACCTGGAACAAAGAGGCCAATGTCAGCACTTGAGGGAATCAAAGAAATGATAAAGGACCTTGCAAACTCTTTACCTTGCAGCCGTAATGCAGTGCAAGCTTGCTGAGATTGTCATCATGTAACACCTTCCGCTCCAGCAGCTGGATGTTCTTCAGCCTCTTCTGCTCCTGGTATTGATACATGCGTGGTCTCATCTCCATGACACTGAGCTCCTCCCCCTCCTCATCATCATTATCCGAGGATGCTTCGGACTCATTAGGCCTCCTCTTGAACAGATAAACCTGGCCGTCTGCACTGGCATGAACATCCACGGGGGCCTGGAAAGCCCGTGGACCGTGATCCCCCCGCCGCATGATTAAACAGCAGCCTGTGAGGAGCACAGCAGTAAAGAAGAGACACACGAGGGCTTTTCAACTTTGAGTCACTCAAATATTTACATGTGGCGGAGTTTTTGGTTCATAAACACTTCCAGTTGGTTAAAGGCCAGTGCCACAGCCTCTACCTGTCGTTTTCTCATAAATGAAGAAGAGGCCAAAGACTAAAAGTGAGTAACTCCTCTATCACAAATTAATGGATTTAGATTACTTTTTTTCAAGCTACTGTATGGTTTCTTCTCTTATTCCATCCAACTGTATATTGACACCTCCACCCGGCCATATTATCGACAAAACGCAAGACGCACACGATGGCAGCTAAAGCCAGCAGCTTAGCTTCAACGCGTGAAGTTCAGCCAGCAGGAAGGAAAGTCCGCGAGCTGTTTCACCTGCTTCGCTTACTGTCACAGCTTCGAGCCTTGTGTGATAAACACCACTTAAAGGAAATGCGGCTTCACGGGCATTTTAAAAGTCACAGCGCTGTTCCTGTCTAACGTGAGTTACCTTATCCAAAAGCGTGGCAAACGTTAATGCGAGCTCCGTCTTCCAAAAGTTCCCCTTCCGAGTTGGACATGCTGACAACCCCACGGCGACAGCAACTAGCAGCGCTGGGTACTGGCTAGCCTTCTTCTTCACTGACACTTTCGGCAGGCTGGAAGCAACAAAGACGCATTGCTGCCCCTTACAGGTCATTTGGAGATGTGTATGAGGACGCCTCGGATGAGGGAATTTAATTACAGATTACGTTGGTTCACTCCCTTCTGCACCGAGGACAGATCTCAATGACAGATTCATGTCTACAATTTCTGAAAAATCTGCTTGCAGGAGGATTCTCTGTGTGAAATAGATGGTGCGTTCGTTTGATTCACAGCCTCTTCCTCTCCATATAGTTGAAATTTTCATTAGGGTGTCCGACAGCCATTGTCAGCCTATAATTTAGTGCACCGTGAGCCAGCCTCATCTTAGTTATTACAACACCGCCCCTACTTCCCATTCTTACACCTGGTATGCATTTCATTGTTGGCTGCATTGAAAAATAAAGCCAGCTTTCCTCCTCCTGTTATCCCATACAGTGCTTCAAAGTCTAACTCCTTTCTACTGATGGCTCTTTTTGCTGCCCTGTCAGCATCTTCGCTCCCCTGTGCACCACCCTGTGCTGGGACCCAGACAAATCCAACAGTGTTGCAACGCTTTGTTGCCTTATTTAACATAACCAAGTGGTGTATTAATTCTGTTAATCCCCAAGCTTTAACCTGAGACTGACCTTTCTGATGGTACATGTAGCAATCATATTCTGTCATCAGAATTGTTACCTCAAACAAGTTCTGCTATGGAAACCAACCTCTCCTGATATTTTAATGGTGGATGCTTTGTCAGACCCAAATAAGTTCCTTATACCAAATAAAGTCAAATGTTCACATATTATACTGCGCAGATATTACCCTGGTAGGAACTTTAACACTTAAACATAAATTGACTGACCAACAGCTTCATGGGCAGGTGTGTTCAATTCCCTTGTTACTTCCAGGCAAATGAAACAGATAAAAGGTCTGGAGTTGATTTCAGGTGTTGGATTGGCATGTAAAGTAAAGTATGTACAGTGACAAGAACAATTATGTGAACCCTTTGGAATGACCTGGATTTCTGCATAAATTGGTCATAAAATGTGTTCTTATCTTCATCTAAGTCCCAATAATAGACAAACACAGTCTGCTTAAACTAATACCCCACAAACTATTATATGTTTTCATATTTTTATTGAACACACCATGTAAACATTCACAGTGCAGGGTGGATAAAGTATGTGAACCCCTAGGCTAAAGATTTCTCCAAGAGCTAATTGGAGTCAGGAGTCAGCCAACCTGGAGTCCAATCAATGAGACGAGCTCGGAGGTGTTGGTTAAAGCTGCTCCGCCTTATAAAAAACACACACCAGTTTTGAGATTGCTATTCTTAAGAAGCATTGCACTCTGCTCATCTAAATGTCCATAGCCTAACAAAAAAAAAAAAATTACACTAACTTCACTTCTTCCCCGGAGTCTTTGTGCTTTATCATCCTGCAGGTTTTCTAGGTCACGGTGGGAGCTGCTGCTGTGGTCCTGCCTGACGCCTACTGCTCACATTAGGACAGGAGGTCCTGTGACTTGGATCATAGGCTGGATTGCCTAGCCTGCATACTATACCCACACTATATCAGGATTCATATGAACTCAAACATTCTTAGTAAACTGTAGTTGTCATGTTGTTGTGTTCTGTACAAGTGAAATCCATTGCATGTCTGTCTTCCTGATGTTTCTTATATGTCCTGTTTAGGGTTTTTCCTCACCCGGTTTGAGGGTCTAAGGGCAGAGGATGTCACATCTGTACAGTTTGTCAAAGCCCAGTGAGATAATGTGTAAATTGTGATTTTTCGGCTATACAATAAAATTTGGTTTGATTTGATTGCCTGATCTGAACCACGCCTGCACAAAAGAGCCCTCGGAAGACCTACGATTAAGTAATGATGTTCATTGGTCCACGGTAAGACAAATTGTCTATAAATGGAGAAAGTTCAGCACTGTTGTTTGCTCTCCCTAGGAGTGGCCGTCCTGTAAAGGTGACTGGAAGAGCACAGCGCAGAATGCTCAGTGAGGTGAAGAAGAATCCTAAAGTGTCAGCTAAAGACTTACAGAAATCTCTGGCACATGCTAACTTGACAAATCTACGATACGTAAAACATTAACAAGAAAGGAGTTCATGGGAGGACACAGATCACATTTTATGGCCAATTTATGCAGAAATCCAGGTAATCCCAAGGGGTTCATAAGTGGTAGAAAACGGATGGATGGATGGATGGATATACATTGTTTAGTAAAATATTAAAAACGAAATATTCATTGCCTTTTTGGTTTACAGGAAGTTGCTATAAAACACACCACCACTCCACACTGCTCTTTATATGACACATAACTGGGAGCAACAATCAGTTCCAAATAACTCTCCCAAAAAGCTCACTGGTGATGATGATGATTAGTAGTATTAAAAATACTAAATTGCTTTCATTCATACTGTGTTTTACTGTTGCAATTACTGCTGCATACACAAAAGTAAAGGTTTTCCCATTTATGAGATGTGTGCAATATATACTGTATTATATAGTCTTATTAAATCCCACGATCGAAGTTCAATAATGAAGAAGTAAAAATTATTTTGTGTGAAGCAGTAGAATTTTTTCCCCCTCCAATTTATCTTTATTTCTAGCTTTATATGTTAGTTAATGTTGATATGTGCATTGTGGGGACAATTTATCTGTCATGGAAAATGCAGTGTTGTATAAAATAAAATAAAACTAAATACAATTGCATTAAATGTCATTACATAAAACTCAATCAAATGGAATTAAGGGAATGTTTGATTTTGATGTTAACCTGTGTGTGTGCACCAGGAACATTCCTGAATTCTGAAGCCGTCAGCTCAGTAATCCTTGTAATAGAGAAGTCACATACCATAATTTCTTTTCTTTAAAGTACTTTCCTGACTTGTTTCTTCTGTTGAATTGATCCTTCATATTCATTAACATAAAAGCGCCTGTTTGTCTGCCATGTGTTATTTAAAAGTCATCTTTAAATCATGTATGCCATTGAAGCACATTACTTTCCCTCCTCTCATCTGTGCCTCTGAAGGTTTTTCAGCACCAGGCAGCTGCTGGTGAGGGCAGCAGCAGCACACAGCCGTTGGCAAACAGGATGCTACAAAGTGAATATCAGTTCCGTGTCTGCAGGGAAGAAGATCCAAACAGGTTTAAGAACAGGTCAGGGTTCTGCTGGTACCCTCTGTGACCACTAGATGGGGCTATTGACCTTTCATGTCCCATGCCATTTGTTTAAAGCTGCTCAGCCACTTATTGGATGAATCTGATGAAGAGGGTTTTCCAGTAAAGGTCAACAAGTTATTTTCATTCTCTTTGAGTATGTTTGCGATTGTTAATTTGTGTTTATTTGGTATATTCCGTTTAATAGTTAAAAAAATATATTGAAGTATTTTATTTTTATGTTTTTGCCTTTTTCCTTGCTGTCACAAAACCACAGTAAAATCCATACCATAAATTATGGTCAACATGCAGTTGCAGCTAGAAACTTATCAAGTGATCTGTCCACAAACTATCAGGAAAAAAAAGCTATGCGCCCCATAGCATAATGTCAGCTATCTAAAAAACAATTTAATTAGCTCAGTCACAACATTTGCCAGGATCAGCTAGAATTATGGTCAGCATATGATTCTACTGCTCTGACCATGTTTTTGAGATATTGTTTAAGAAACTACGATTATAACAATGATCATGTCCCCCACAATAGTCCAAAGATTATCTTAATGTACAGAAAATGAAAAATGTCAGTGGCAGACAAGGGATTGAGCTGGTTGTGAGGACAATATGCTTTCAGGTGACTGAATGAGTGAATGAGGAGAACAGGGAATGCTTAAAGAATGTCCTTCACTCTCGCACTGCTCAGCGACATTCACAGAACAATTTATTTAAAGCCCATTATAATTTACAGCGATTGCAAACTACTGTATGTATGTTATGCAAATCAATCAATTCAAAATGACAGAAATTGATTGTAGTTTGTTTAAATTTTTTTAGTACAGGATCCATTAGGTTTTACAAGTGATGTCAATCAACAAATAACACAAAAAAGGAAGAGGAAAAAAATGTATTAAACTTAATTGTATCTGTTAAAATCTATTCAAATCCAGTTAAATCTGGTAAAATCATGGCATAATAACTTAAAAATAACGACAACTTCAGATTGTTTCCTTTGTTTTAGTTTGGTCCAAAATAGTACAAGCACATTCTGAAAATGTACACATCACAAATAATCCTCTTGACAAAACACTTCAAATTAGTTGAAAATTCTGAGGAAAAAATTGGTGCAATTTCAAGAACACAATGCCTCAGTAATTGGAACTCAGGCTTTGTCTCAGTGGATCTACAAAGGCATTCAACTTTAAGTCACAGCCTATCTGGGATTGAACAAAATACAAACAACTCTTCTAGGTATCAAATACCTCATTTGTCATTTCCACATCTTAATCCTGAGCTAACTCACCACACCATACAAACTGAGGTAGAATCTATTCAAGAGGGTTGAATTACTCCCTGCCTTGTAGGCTACACTATTTATTGATAGAAAAATAAAAGCTGCACAATGCATGAACAATTTCAATAAACCAAACTTATGAACTGTAGTGAACTGACATTGTTACAGTAAATCACACACTGTTCACTTTCTTTAAATCTCCACAGAAGATGTTCATTTTCACAGAACTATATCAGGTTGCATTGTTTCATATAGCATTTTAAGTGGAGTTACCAACTGCTTATTTTACTCCTGAAACCTGGCATCTTTTAGCTTTCACCGGTGCATCAATATCAGGCGTCACATCCTGAGCGGCAGCCAAATTCAGGATGTCATTCATGTGCTTGTGCGTGAGCCTTGAGCGCAACTTTGTCTTATTGATGCTACAATTACAGAGAAAACTTGCTCACAAAGATATGTGGTTCCAAACACGCGCAACACTTTTGCAGCAAGGGCTGTCAAGTTAGGGTAACCTGGCAAGAGATACTGATCAAATGTGTCCAAGCCAGCTGCGGCAAATTTGCCCTTCAAATCTGAGTCACTCTGCAAGTCTATTATTTCAAGTTGGATGTTGACAGGCAGAGCAGAAGCATTCACGGTGAATGGTGAGCAGAGTCTTTCTCCAGTTCACCAAAAATCTGAAAGCGTTGCTCAAACTCCCGCAACAGTCCCGTTATTTTGTCTTTCAACTGCTTCATGTCTGCGGCATGTTGGGTCGCGCACACATCTTTCAGACAAGGAAAGTGAGCAGCATCAACACCCGCGAGTTGTGTCTCCCACAATGACAGCTTCAACTTGAACGCACATATCCTGTCATAATACTGCGTAACAACTTTGTTGCACCCTTGCAGCATTTTGTTCAAGTTATTCAAGTGCTCTGTAACATCCACCATAAATGCAAGCTCCTGCATCCATTCTGTGGACTGAAATTCTAACACTGGTTTGCACTTTTTTTTCCCATGCACTGTTCAATTTCCTCTCGTAAATCAAAGAAACGCCTCAGCATCGATTCAGGCCTCTGGATCGGATGAAATTGGCAGTTCGGACGACCACATCCATGACGTTATCCATCTTTAATGACTTACAACACAATGCCTCCTGATGCAAAATACAGTGCAAAGTCCAAAAATCACATCCTCCATTTGCAGTCTGCACTTTCTCTCTGAATTTTGTCACAACACCTTCTTTTCTACCGATCATTGATGGCGCACCATCTGTAGCCAGGCTGACAGCGTGGGACCAGTCCACTCCGAGCCTGTCCAGCGCTCCGGTGGTATCCGTCATTGGCACCAACTCCACGAACTCCTCGGTGATGGTCAAAGTGTCATCAACTCCGCGGATGAATATGGCCAGTTGTTATGTAATGTAAGCATGTCTGTGATGTCCGTGCTTTCATCAATTGCAACTGAAAATGCAATAAATTACTTTACTTTGCGCTTCAATTGGCTGTCCAAATCCGCAGAACGATCAGAAATCCTGTCTGCAACTGTGTTTCTTTTCAGGCTGATATTTGCAAAAGCCTGACGCTTTTCAGGGCATACAATCTCTGCAGCCTTCAGCATGCATGTCTTCACAAATTCACCTTCACTAAATGGTTTTGAAGCCAGAAGCCATTTCATTAGCAATAAGGTAGCTGGCTTTCACTGTAGCATCACTGATTTCTCTCTTATGAGTAATCACAGACTGCTGTTTCTTCAGACCCGCCAACAATTCATTCACCTTTTTGCTTCTCTGTTGTCCTTGCAAGTTCTTGTATCTTTCAGCATGAAGATGTGGCGCTGAAGGTTATATTCTTTCAGCACTGAAACCTGCTGTGAACACACCAAACACACAGGTTTCCCATTCCCTTCCGTGTATAAATAGGACGATCGCCATATTTCTTGGAAAACTCTGAACTCTGCATCCATTTTTCTCTTTTTTGACAGAGACATTTTGGGGCAATGAGGTGCCAAAGCACGTAATGTTCAAAGTAGAAGAAGTAATAGAGCGAACGACAAGGCCCCTCCGGGCAAGCTGTTAGGTATAGTTTGCTTGCTTAACAGAATTGCTATTGGGACATCCAGTGGACACATTTAGAACAGCAGTTTCTTTCATTGAAAAATGAAAAATTGCAGCTCATTTTTATACTTTGCAAAATCATCGGGCCGGATTAAACCCGTTAGGGCCCGTAAATTTGATACCCCTGCCTTAGACCCTCGAACCGGGTGAGGAAAAACTTTATAAACCCTAAACAGGGAACATAAGAAACCTCAGGAGGAATCACAGAGGAGGGATCCTTCTTCCTAGGACAGACAAACATGCATTAGATGTCACTTGTACAGAACACAACAACATGACAATAACAGATTGCAAAGAATGTTTGAGTTCAAATGAGTCTATAAATCCAGATATAATATGAGTATAGTATGTTGGTCAAGAAGTCATAGTATTCCATTTTCTAGGCTGGGCAATCCAGCCTAGGATCCAAGTCACAGGATCTCCTGTCCTAATTTGAGCAGGCAGGACCACAGCAGCAGCTCCCACGGCGACCTAGAAAGACCTGCAGGATGATAAAGCAAAAAGACTCCGGGGAAAAAAATGAAGTTAGTATAATGTTTTTTTAGGATATGGTCATTTAGATGAGCCGAGATGCAGTTAGAGTCAGAGGGGGCAGAGAAGAAAGCTCAGTCCATCATGGAGGGTTCCCCCAGCAACCTAAGCCCACAGCAGCATAATAAGGGCTAGATAGGGCAGCGCTAACTATAAGATTTATCAAAAAGGAAACTTTTAAGCCTACTCTTAAAATCAGAGAGTGTGTCTGCCTCCCGTACCAAGACTAGAAGATAGTTCCACAGGCGATGAGCTTGATAGCTGAAAGCTCTGCCTCCCATTATACTTTTAGAGATTCTTGGGATCACCTATAAGCCTGCATCCTGGGAGCGTAAGGTTCTGGATGGGTGATAGGGTACTATTAGCGTTTTAAGATAAGATGGTGCCTGACCATGAATAGCTTTGTAGGTAAGGGCAAGGATTTTAAATTCTACTATGGATTTAACTGGGAGCCAGTGCAGAGAAGTCAGAACAGTGGAAATATGGCCAGTGATATTAGTTCTAGTCAGAAAACGCGCTGCTGCATTCTGGATTAACTGAAGAGTCTTTAAAATCTTATTAGGGAAGCCTGAAAATAAAGAATTTCAGTAATCCAGCCTGGAAGTAACAAATGTGTGAAGTGTGCATTGTTCTTATCTATATTTTGGCTACATATAAAGTAAATGTCAGACTATAACAATCACAAGAAAAGTTCTTCAGAAATGACTCACAAATACATACATAAATAAATGCACTTTAATTTGTCTTGAGCAATGCCATGACCCAGGTCACAACACGAAGGGAGACAGCAACATAATAAACGTTCAAATAATTCTTTACTGAACCTAATTCAACCAAATCAAACTAAATTTAAATATCAATTGAAATATTTACAATATGAGATGTGGAAGTCAATAAAATCAATAGTGTGTGATGTGAATGAGTGAAATATGTATCTGCAAGTGTTGTCAGACACAAACAGAAAGGAGATACTTACACTAACATAACCATACAAACCAAACAGATATGGTGTGCCAGAGCAGAGAGAGAGAGAGATAGAGAGAGAGAGAGAGACAAAGCCCACTGCAGAGGCTTCAGTAACTTCAGCTCTCTGGGCCCAGGTGACCTGACTTACCTGATCAGCCATCTGCAACTGCAAGACACAGAGACACACCTCCAAGCTGAAACGAGGAAGAAGCTGCCTTCAGGATGATTCCACAGTGCAGAAATGAACAATGAAAACATATACTTGTATGCTGCAGACACATAGGTGTAAATAAAAACAGTCAATACTGAGAGAGAGAAATGTATTCATCTTAAAGGAAAGAAACTCTGGAGCTTATTGTGAATATGAAACAGGCAGTTTGAGCTGTGTGCTTGAAAGGTTCTTGAGGAGAGACCCAACCCAGATTATTGTCTTCCATCTGACCAAACAAGACCGGTTCAGCTCTGTACAACTGAACCGCATGCCATAATTACATAATGGCATCATACTGGTAAAGAATTTACCGGTATGTGTGCAAGTATAGACAGTTATTATCTAACCCAAAAACGTGTTGCCAAAACCATTCATCTATTTCAGTGGAGGATATATGTGACTTATGCTCATGGAGCAAGATTTCTCTGTGCTAGACTGCAAACTGAGGGGCCAGAAGACTTCTTTTCTTGTCAACCTTGCTAGTTCATCTCCGTTTCGACCAAGCAGTGTGATTCAGTGGAGCCCAAAGCCCCAGCTATTATGGAAATGACATATATGACAATATGTTCTATGCAATTTTGAGAGGTTATATCAGTCCTGTTAGGCTGATGGCATGTTAAAAATTTAGCTAAACTTTTTTGACAATGGTGAACTAGTAAATTTCATATATGAACACAAAATTATGAAAGTAATTTAATTTTATGGCTATACAAGCAATAGTTAACTTTTTTTTTTTTCGCCTTAACTTGTAATTCTGACTGAGTAAAAATGACACCATCACCATTTAATTTCCTGCCACGCGTCTTTTTCGCTACAGTATGATATGACGCTGCCACTGGGCACCATTTTTCATAGGAAAATGACGGCTCCATTTACACCACAAATAGAGCGCGTCAGCCATTGCATAATTCAAAATTGGAAGAGGCTCACCCTATTAATAATGGGACGTGGAACGTGGAAATAAAAGGAACCCCACCGATGGAGAATTCAAGAAACTGAGTAAACTGACATTTTTTTCTAAATCAGAGACTAACAGCACCTGCCTACTTAACAATACATCCAGGTGTTTATTTAGTTTTTATCACAGAACAGAGACTAGTCTTTTTAGGCTCAGTTAGAAATGTTTGCTTTTGCTTCTGACTTCAGCCAGTCTGTGCTACTGCACAGAGAGCTACATGGAAAAACTGAAAGAAACAATGATTTATATTGTGTTATCCAGGTTCTAAATTATACAATCAAGACTTTATAGGAAACAAGCTGAGCTATCGTTAGAGGCAACTGCTCGTGGCCCACCCTGATGTCCTGTGTTTAGCGATAATTTTCAGAAATATCACATTTTTTATATAAAGATATCAACATTAATGCTCTCCCAGAGCCAGTAATTTCTGTTTTCAGGTGTATCTGAAAACACAATTCCTACTGTATCATCGGGGCTTTTTACAGCTGACAAATCTGTCACCCCACCAATCCATGAAGGGGTTGATGAGAAAATCTGACATACTACAGACTATACTATAGAAAATAGTATACTATACTATACTATACTATAACATACTATACTATAGAAGTCAACTCCGGGGTGAACAATGTAATACAATACATGACATAACATTACTAATATTAGATATCCCTTTTTTTTGCTAGGAAGCAAACCATTGTGCCCGTTCAGTGACAGCTAAGGACCAACTATATCACTTTTTAAAGCTATATAATGTAGTCTACAATCTGACTTTGTACGATAAATCCGTTGTTATTCAACAATTTTCCCATATTGAAAACAGAATACTATTGTCACAATTGTTAGCATATAGTGCCTTTGACCAGAGTCTTTAGTAAATATGACCGTAGTTTGACCCCACCTGAGACCCAAGCTTTTGTTTAGTGTGCATTTTTTTGCTTCTCTTAGCTATTTAGGGTTACTAGGACCTACTAAGTATAATAACTAAACTTTGTCATTGTACAGGCAGTAGTTCTTGCAAAAAAATATGTCCTCATATGAGAACAATGGTTCTATCTTCTATCTGAGACCACAAAACACCACTGGTTAAAAAAAGCATAAACCTATTTATTAAAAACTCTGAACATTAGGGTATACAACAAAAGTGCAAATAGCTGTTTATTGCAAGTCCTGGACATGGCTGTACAAAAATAAAAGTGCAAAAACGGTGTAGGTCACCATTATCACCCTGAAACCGGAGTGTGGAGAAAATGTGCTCCATTTACTAAGATTAGAGTAAATGGAGCACATTTCAAGTGCGCTCCATGTCCAGCATTTCTAGAACCTGCCCTGGGCTCTCCGCGTCCTAGCTCACCCTCGTCCAGTTCTAATAATAAAAACATAATACATTTTATTTGTAATGCACTCAACATTTTGAAACCAATTATAGTGCTACGGAGTAAACATAAATATTAAAACAAAGTAAAAATAATCGGGCTCACTCTCATTCTTGCTGTCACGATCTTCAGTGACGAGCTGATCAGCTTCTTCTGCATAAGGCGGTGAATAGTCTTCATCGGAATCATCTTCTGGTGAATCAGTCGATGAATTATAATTTTCAGAATCATCAGGTTGTTGTTCCACAGACATGATGTCAAAATCACGTGGAAGGTCTCCATCCACGGCAGGATCTCCTTACCATCTGACAAATCTTCAACCTGAGAGTTATCAACAATTGCCATGAGCAACTGATGTGCTTTGGACAAAAAGCTGCTAAAATTATAAATTCCACTCCAAATTCAAATCAAAATCTATACCAGAGACAGATGGCTAAAATATGATGTAGTTATCTATCTAGCTAGCTGACTGATTCTAAGGTTGAACAAATGTACCACTTGCAAGAACAATTTAGACCTGTAAACTTTTTCTAAATATTCCTAAATTTATCTAATCACTTAGCACGATCGATAACCTAATATGGTCCCAATGTCCTCAAACAAGTACTTCATATTTAAGTACGTTGTAGATTGATACTATTTCTAAAATGTGTCAAATTTGGATGCCATATGAAGCCGACGACTGTATTGCGCATAACTAGACCAGTTTCATTCATGAAATCTGGATAGATATCTTTTACCTTGCTCTCTTTTCTGTCGGGGGTGCCCGTCGAAGCTTTTTGCCGAGATCCCCTCCATCTCGCTTTCACTGAAATGGGTGTAATGTTGTTAAGCGGCCACCAGACAGTTGTAAAAGTTCAAGTATCATGGTGCAGAAAGGCAAAAATTTAATGTCCTCATATGCGTATGCAGGGTCTCAGGATTAATATTTCAATGAAAATCCTTTGCAGTCAATGACTGCATGTAGTCTGGACATCACCAAATTCCCTGGAAATGCTTTGCAAGGCCTCCGCTGCCGCCACTTTCAGTTGCTGCTTGTTTGTGGGTCTTCAAAAAGTCTTTAGTTGTTTTCTCAATATGTTTAGGGTCATCATCCCTCTGCACTGTGAACTGTCGTCCTATCGGTCTCGATCAGAGAGTATAGCCCTATACACCTCAGAATTCATCCTGCTACTTCAGTATGCTGTTGCATCATCAATAAACACCAGTGAGGTCATTCCATGGGCAGCCATACATGACCATGTCATAACACTGCCTCCATGTTTAACTTTTGATGTGGTGCTTTGGATCATCAGCTGTTCTCTTCCCTCTCCAGACTCTTTTCTTCCCGTCTTTCTGATACAAGCTTATCTTGGTTTCATCTGTCCAAAGAATCTGATTCCAAAACTTGGGAGGCTTTTTAGTATATTTCATAAAAAAGTCTAATCTGGCCATCCTGCTCTTGAATGTTACCATTGGTTTGTGTCTTGTTGTAAGCCCTCTGTATTTATATTCAAGCAGGTGTCTCTTGATTGTAGACTTTGACAATGATACGCCTACCTTCTTGCCTTGTCTCAACATTTGAAGAGGTTTTACTGCACCAAATAAAAGAGTCTACAATCATCCACTTTAATTGTCCTCTGTGGTCGCTTCCAGGCCTTTTGATGTTTTTTGAAGTAATCAGTGTATTCTTTCTTTTTAAAAAATGTACCAAATTGTTGATTTGGCCACACATAAAGTTGTTGCCATCTCTCTGACAGATTTATTTATTTTTTTTAAAGCCTAATGATGGCCTCCTTCACTTGCATTAATATCTCCTTAACTTCCTATTGATATCTCCTGTCACACAGCTGCCAAATGCCAGTTCAACACCTGAAATCAACTCCAGACCTTTTGTCTGCTTCATCTGTCTTAAAGTGATGAGGGAAAGGCCCACACCTGGTCATGGAACTGCTTGTCAGTCAACTGTCCAAATAGACAAATGAATAAGTGTCTTCAACCTGTTTTGACAGTTCCTTAAACTCTGTGTGCAACTGACCAAGGCAGAGAGGTGATCACGAGAGAGCCGAGACACCGGTGCTGGTGAGGAGTGGCTTCATGAAATTGAACTTCTGATCGGGGGGGTTTAAATGGAGATCGACAGGTGTCCATTGCTGAGGTGGTGATGGCAAGGCGGTGGTGTACAAAATCTGAGTAGTGCCAAATTGACAGCTGAATAAGAGAAGAGAGAAAGCAATTTTTAAATTTGACAGCTTACATGTGATTGGCTAAAATAGAGCATTGCAAGCTGTTTGGTGATTTGCTGAGGCTTAGCGAAAGCAGTGGACTGCATGTGATGTAGGCCCAGTCCACACGTAGGCTGATATTTTCTGTGCGTTCCTGCCCTTTGTATTGTATCACTGAAAACACAGAGTTTTTGGCTTGTTACGTCACACTGTGTACTGGTTTCTCCTCTGTCACATTTCTTTACATGAAACGATCTGTGCAACAGCGAATGAGGCTCAGCTTGTGTCCATTACTTTCAAGAAAATCAAGCATCAAGAGCATCAGCGAACCACTTGGCGGCTCTGAGGTGGTCAGAAGAAAAGGGCCCCACTTAAAACACAGAGGAAGGAGGAAAAACGAGAGATCATCACAGAACCGCAGTGGAGAAAGCGTCTAATGCCAGAGAGGATGTCTCACACTGCTGAAAGAGAAGCACATGTAGGGATGGAGCATGAGGGGATGGAGTGACAAGTGAGATGACAACCCATCGTGTTACGACGCGATTCACAGGCTGTTTCAGCGTGATAAGTGCTGCCTAGCTAACGAGTACCGGTGCACATAGAGTGGCACTACTTGCAGTGCTTATATCTATTCTTTGGACTTTTAATTCCCTTCATTACCTTCATATATCGATTGGAGTTTTATCATTTCTTAGACCATGTTTTAGTATATGTTTTGCATCGCTTTAATCAGTATTTTAATTGTCACTAATATTTTAATTGCTCACATGTGCTGGAATTGTTTGTGTTAAAACCTAACCCCAGTGTACTCCTTCACTTGTGCATGGTTGCTCTCACGCTCAAATGAGCCACCAAATCTGCATTAGACTCCAGATTCTCATGTCCCAACCTACAACTCATCTGTACCCCATAACAGGACCGGTAATAACATCAGTTATTCATTGCTTCTGATTGGTCAACTTGGCTTTGCAGTTACAGTTGGTGTATATTGCCGCCTGTTGACATTTTTTGCGTATTCATGCAGATGAAAATGTTCTGGACAACCTGATGTGTGTTGACAGAAACTCTTCCTGACTGGACTTTCACTCCTCTTCATGTAGTTTGTCAACTTAGAATTAGATAGTTAGATAGTTATAAAGAAAGAAAGAAAATGTAAATCAGGAAATGTAAATCAAGAAATGACACAAGGGGAAAAGAAATGACACAAGGGGAAAAGAACCTTAAAAATAAAACAGGAAACACTAGAAATCAAACAGTTAACAGGAATGAACACTAAAAACATCGAACAACACCAAAAAATCTTGAAAATGATACAGGAAATAAACTCACATCTACATGAAACACAAGATCATACATTAATCAATAACACAAAATACCTTCAACATAAAACAGGAAACAAACCAGAACTGATGGGTGCACCTCAGTTGTCTCAAGTTCCAGTAAGAGATTATAGATATCACGAACGTGGTTATCAATTTTCTTTGTTAACTCGGGCTTTCTTCTTCACATTCTGTGTGTTAACATAAAAAAGGGACGTTTTGTGCATCATTTGACCCTTCTTCCACACAAAATGACTTCTGTTATAATGGAGAGCTGCATTGAGCTCTGTCCCACACTGAACACTTGAAATCACAAGCCAAAGTGAAAATGTCTTCAATGAATATTATCTGTAATAAATGCCAGTGAAAGAATCCATTTTTATAAGCAGCATTCTTTTAACTGCAGTGGCACGAGTATAAACGGACTCGGCAGCTTATCAGAAACATGAAACCGTCCACAATGGTGGACAACTGCAGAGCCTTCATCATTCCTTTAGTGTATTATATATTCCTTTAATATTATCAGAAGAGAGGACCAAAATAATTATTTTGTGTCAGAGTCTAAAACTTGAAACATTGTGAGTTACCATGGTGATCTATCCCAGCTAGAAGAGAGCCACCTTCAGGACGATGACAACCCTGATTTCTGCTCCAAATAAGCTCACCGAGACATTGATCTCACTTTGTAATGCAACCCTCCGATAACAGAAGTAGTCAAAACTGTAACAAAATAGTAGCACAATCACAAGTTGAATTAATAATGTTGAACAAAGTGGTGAGTCGTGAGGATTTTGATGTGATGTAAAGTGGAGGTGGATGACAAAGAAGGTGGTCCAACGGCAAAACACAGTTCATATTTGCCTTTTTTATATTTTCATCACTAATGCAGCTGGAATGTACAGCAGGATTGTAGCATTTGTTTTCACATGAACAAATGTTGTGTGTAAAGTAATATGATGAGCACGCAAGTGTGATGTAAAATGGAGTGAGACATAGTGCAGCTAACCTGAAATATAATAGTGGGGACATTTTCAGATCTGTGAGAGAAGACAAGTCTGGAAAAAAATCACATTAATACCGAATTGTTGGATTGCAAGATTAGAATAAGATTTCTTTTATTGAGTGTTTGTAGTTGACCTGTGTATTGACATCCCAACAGGAGACCAATGTTCTAACTAAATAAACTTCACTATTGTTTTAACTTAATCAACTTTTCATTTGAAAAATTCGTCTTTATGCTGGAGCATATTTCCCATATTCAGCTCTTGGAGGATTGCCTTCTATGAAATAAATATTATGTATATTAAGTCACATATAATACAGGGCTAAGCTATAAGCAAGACTAGTTGGACATGAAGCTAATAACATTCATGCATATTCTAGCATTTCTCTCCATATATGCAAATCCGTTGAGCCAGAAACCACAAATGACCTCCAGCTGACTTCCTTTAAGTAGGCAGCACAGTCCACTCACTCGCAAATCAGGATTTTTCTTTACAGCAATTTCTTAAATAAAAGCATTGGTGAATAGTCGTTTGTCTCATTTGCGTGAACTGTTAATTACAACTGCTTATAATGTGCTTGATTATGGTGTGTTCATCTGTCAGGACAGCAACTGCATTCACTTGAAGTGAACCAACTGTTTACCTCATTGTCTCATAAAGTCAACCTTTGCACTTGAAGAGGCTTTACAATAGTAAAGTTAATGTTGCCTTTAAGGGAATAATCATATCATTTACATTGCGTTCAGATTCAAGGTTTAACACTGAGCGATGATCAACAGAGCGGCATAATGTGACATATTTCAGGGCCACTGAGCAGCTTGTCTAACTGAGAGAGAGAGAGAGAGAAAGGGAGAAAGGGAGATGGGGGGGCGGAAAGTGGGGATAAAACCATGTAGATTGCTTTCACGTTGGCCAAAGAACAACAGAATGGACTTTCTTTAAATGATTCAGAGCAAAGATTAAATATTTATTGAGGTGAAAGATTCATGTATGACACATCTATGAACTCATTGCTGGAGTCACATTGTATCATGTCCCAGTATTTTGTGTTAAATCTAAAAAAAAAAAAAAAAAAAAAAAAAAGGAGGGGTTTTTTTT
>KV751345.1:6053005-6066480 GCA_001698575.1 Mola mola
TGTGTGTGTGTGTGTGTGTGTGTGTGTGTGTGTGTGTGTGTGTGTGTTTCTGCATGTTTGCTGGGAAATATGCCTCTGGGTTATTTTTTGCATTGACCTTATTACCCTGCACAGTGACGAGCTTGCCACATAACTTGCTCCCTCTGACTCTTTAACACATTTGGATGCACAAAGTAAACCTTTAACATCATTGTGAAAATTAAATAATTAAATTCAATTATTCTTTGAAATAATTAGAAATACAATTAAAAAAAAATGTTAATTGTATATTTATGAAGATCAGATTAACACAGAACTTTTAATGCTACATCAACCAAGATAAGAAATTTTCACCATATGACTGTTCACCTTCTTTAAAGACATCTTTGTGGATCACCTCAGTAGAAAGAGAGAGAAAAACATTTAGTGTGTTGATGACCAAAATTTATCACGACAGCCCTCAACTATCCAAATATTTTGCTTTCTATAGCAACGAATAAACAGCCGGCAAACCTATAAGATCTGAAAAGGAACAGCAATTTTCAAACCTTTACACTATAATTTAATAGAGATAATGCTTATACATTTGTGTGTGTGTTCAGCATTTAAATGTACTTTTTCACACAGAAAAAACCCATAATGAAACCATCAAAAAAGGAATTAGACTGTCCTCTAGGCGATGCAATTCAGTTTTACCAGCAACTCCTTTGCCATCTTATGCCTACGCGGTTGACTCCTGCACTCCAGCTGATCGGTGGCAGAGGTCCAGAGCCACTTAGATCATTTTACCCGGGGCACAAAGGGGGCAGAGAGGAGCCAATGACCCTGCACTCGTCAGGCAGAGCTTTACGCCTCGCTGACTTCCCTGGTGTGACATTTCTCCAGTATTTGCCCCCTCCCAACGCCTCCCTATGTAACCACCACTGCAGTGCAGAGAGGGATCATTGTCTGTAGCGATATCAATCAAATGAACAGCATCTGGGGTCAATCTGCTGTCAGTGCTCTCTCTTTGCTGTCCCGGCTATCATGTAAAGTGACAATAACGACAGACTGTCAGAAATGTTGCCAAATTTTAAAGCAAAACGACATTTTGAATAAAACAGAGACTTCGTACCTGACCCCTCCTCCGGTCATCCATCACCAGACCTTAAACATTTGGCTTCTCTCAACATGGCCCCCACCTACAACAAACACGCCCCCTGCTATGGGTCACGCAATGGTCATGACATTTGAAAAAGGATCAATTGTGCCTTAAAACACTGCCTCTCCTCCATGGGGATATGGTGTACGACAGATGGGGCTTATGCAGAGCGGCTTTAATATCTATTTAAAGTTCTTTTGAGACAGTGATCTAATGAGACATCAACATTTTGTTCAGCTGTGTTGAGAAAGCTTAGATGAAAGCAACTGTCATCGGATATGACATGCAATTAAGGATAAACTAAAAGTTAAATACGTTTTTTTTTCTCTTCCAATTGCTCTTTTTTTTTTTTGGTAAAACGCAAAAGAAAAATAGTAAATGGTTTATTCAAGATGCCATAATGAATGTTTTTTACAGTATTCTTTTTTTTTAATTGATTTTAAACTCAAATGAATTCCCATATAAATTAAGAAAAAAAAAAGACCTGTAATCGTAATCTTAGACTCTTGTTCCACCAAACACAGCAAAACAATTGGATGATGCAGGTGATGAAAAGGAAGCTGTTGGTAAGTTGAAAGGCCTGGACATTTTTTCTATATAAGCTGCAGTCAGGGGAGTTATAAAGGAAGGATTGTAAAGGTAAAAGCTGGGACAAGATGTGTTGGGATCAACACGTGTCTGCGAAAGCCTGAAGGTTCCAAAACAATCTGTTCCAGTTGGTTCACTCTTGTGCTGTGACCTCAATTATGGCTGCTGTTGGAGCTTTCTTGCACTCTGGTTTGACACAAGAAAAAGTGCAGGCAGCTCTACACCCGCCCGGCCGAGCAGAGGCTGGCAGAGTGGAAAAGCTGTTCCAATATCAAACAATGAAGCCGGGGAGGCAGGCTGAATTAACATCTGCTTATCCTGGGCTGCAAGAGCATCTCCAACCAGGCAATCCTGTGAAATGACACTTTCAATTGGGGTCAACTGGAGCCTTGCCTCTGGATTTCAGACCGTTTCGGCCTCGGGGTAATCAAGGGCCGTAGATATAATTAGAGTAACCGGCTTTCATACGGTAGTTCAAGCAGAGGGACTGAACCATTTGAGCAACACTAGGGGTCAGTGGCAGGCCATACAATCATGGTGAAGAAGCTCCTCCAAAATGTGTGGCATAAGTTTTATGATCCATTTATTTATTTTTTGGAAAGTTAACAAAGGTTACAGTTAAGTTTTAAATAAATAAATAAATTAAAATTAAAATGAACTACTAGAATGGCAGCTGCCATTTTAAATTTTTAGAAATTCCTTCATTTCTTTATAGCCATCTTTAACATTTTCATCTCTCCCCTGCCATCTCATTTAATGCAGAAAATTCCGCCGTGTTCCTTGACGTCCTCCACAGCAAAACAGCTCAGCAGCAGTGACATGGTGTTCCAGTAATTATCTAATTGTTCAAGCTATGTCTTTCTTTGATTTATGGTCTTGTATCAGTGGCTGACCTGATTTATAATGAGGTTCCCCACTTGTGAAAATATGAACCTGAATTATGTGGCACCAGTCCAATTATTTCTTTGTTCGGCCGAGACTCCTGTCGACATTGACGCTGTGCATCACAAACAGCTGCCACTGAAGCTTTCACCTAATAACAATAATATGATCCATCATTCTAGATTGGCCCAATCACGCCTCCCACCATGTTGCCTACTCCATCTATCACAGTTTGATGCACCCTCATCCATACGTATTGTAACCAGATTTTGTTTCCTTTTATGGATTATTGGTAGTTTTTCATTCTTGAATTTTCATCAAATGTTTTGTCAATTTCATATCTGTCGAGTACAGTATACAATGATGATGTCCATTACAAATGTACTGCAAGAGTAGCCAAGAAACAACATGACTCTACCTCCATTAATCCAGTGAGCCATGTCATTACGTAGTTCAGGCCACAAAGTCAAAAAACTGGGCACAAAGTGGAACAAGTTGCTTGGCGCAAGGACAAAGTTGACAGAAAACATAACACCTCCACACACCGTCTGGACAGCAGGAGGCTGTGAGTACATGGGTTGAAGAATAGACTCTGCCACAAATGCATCCACTATACAGATGAGCTGCCCCCTTCAAATTAGCACCGAGCATGGAGACTGCTGCCGGTGTCTGATGAAAAGATGCACGGCTGCCACTATTTTTGCCGCTAAGGCATTCATCAAATTAATTACTGGTGGTTCCAAGCACCTCTCTGGTACCTCTTTATTTTGAGTCCGGCAAATGGGGACTCAGGCTAGCGCTGACAGAGGGGGCTAATACACCCAGTCTTTCGCTGCACATAATTAATTGAAATCTTTGCTAGCTTGACAAATTGGAATGATGAATCTATCTTCTATGAATAGCTTAAGAGAGAGAAAAAAAAAAAATGCATAATCAGTCAAAACCGTACAGTAGAGTCAACATCTTGCTCCCTCCCTGTCTCACTCACTCAGTCTCTGTCTTTGGCTCTCTTATGCTCTCTGCGGCGTTGTGTGATCCATTAGGCTGGGAAAGTGCAGCTTGTTGAGCAGACTTTCCTCACTCTCGCCACCTCGATTGATAACGCTGGCTTCTTACTTTAATAGAGCGGTCAAGGCGGAGAGTTCCTTTGTGTAGTTCAGTCCAGGGAAAATATAAACCAAACACCGCTGTTGTTCACCTCAGGAAATGAATTCTGAAGTAACTTATTTCTCGATCCTATGTTGTCGTAGCAGTCAATATAAATGAACAAAGCTAATCTGCAGTAAAGGAGCTATAGTAACTATTCTTAAAAGAAGGGATAAAATGATCATGTGTAATCCAGCCTCAGAGAATTAACATGTTACTCTACAGTTCTCCTTAGCTCTACAAAGCTACTTAGCACATTTTCAGCTCAGTGTTGCCACTTTCTTGTTTCTTTCACTTTCATGGACAAGCGATCCATACAGGCGGCTAAAACGACAGGACAGGTTTTCCCTTTTTCCCTTTTTCCCTTCTCAGCTAGATTTAACTGGTGAACCCCAGCTTTGAATTAATAGAGATGTTTCCTTTTGCCTGGACCGCGGCTAATCTTTAAATCAGCAGTGCCAGTGATTTACGCACAAACTCTTTCGTAATGCTATGCAACGGATAAGCAGCTAGATATCTGGGGCTTTGACACATTAATGTAAGGAAATAATTATTATCTCTCTGAACTTGGTAAAGGACACAATCAGAATCACAAAGAATCAACTTGACCCTCCGTTCAGTGCCTGCAAGAGAAAGACAACATAGCGCACAGGAGAAGGACTCATCCCAGTTAATTTCATTAATCAATGCAAGTTTTAAAGTGTGACATTTACAATGAATACCAACGTCCAACAAGTACATGTGTGTGATTAGGCCAATTTTTTATTATCCACCTAAAAACTGAAAATCAATATCCAGTTTATGAAAAAAAATAAGACACTATAGACAGTCTGGACTCAAACTTACACAGTAGGTTATTATATGAGAGTACAAATTAGACAACTGAGAGAAAGGAGCATGAATTAGCAGTTCATACATAAACATTAGTTTATGTATGAACTGCGAGAATTTACTGGCCATTTACTGGCCTTAATTTCTATTTGGTTTACAATTTTCATATATTACACTTTTACTGTTATTAGAATGCTGGTTGAGGTGCAATAAATGGCTTCAGAGATTTCATGGGTATGATGCGAGTGTTTAAAGGGCTCACATGCACTACTAAATGAAATGTAGCACAAAAAAATATGTGTGTGTGTGTGTGTGTGTGTGTGTGCGTGTGAACGTGGATGTGTGCAGATGAGACAACACTGAATGTGAAGGTTGTTGCTGTGAAGGACATATCTTGTCCACGGTAAGTAGTCATCCTTAATAGGTTTTGGTTTGTGTGTGAAATATCAGCTTGCCAAGTCGGTATGTAACATTAGTGTTGTCTCTTGGGAAAACTGCAGACTGATCTCAGTTCAGAACATACCGAGACAGGGTGTGGGGCTAAATAAAGCCTTAGATAGATGAAAGTGAACCTAAACCTTACAACCCCAAGACAATCATTTCCATCCGCCCTCCATGATATCCATGTTTATGATAAGTACATTTTTGTTGTTTGTTGTAAGGATTTTGCTTCTTATATCTGTATGGTTTTTCCTCGGTTGAAACAAATCAGTGAGGACTAATCCATTCATGGCTGTCATGCTAAATGTGGAATGCAATAATGATATTCCACTGTCTTGTGATTACTGTATAATCTCTGCAGATCACAGGGAGAAAAAAAATGGTGTTAAAGATAACGTTTCTATAGCCTGTTCAATATGTGCAGTATTTTCCTTTACTTCTTTAAAATAGGTTCTTTTGAATCATGCAACCTATTTAAAAGGGACTATTTTTCAAACTATGAAGTAACTTTCTAAAAAAAAAAAAAAAAAAAAAAAAAAAAAAGCGGTTTACTTGTTGTAAAAAGTCTTGGCTCCCTGAATGAAGTGGTTCTTTGATTGAAATCCTTGTCACGGAGTGTGACATGAGCATTTCCTTTCTGCTCTCCTATTATCAGCTGAGCCTGTGGTGCACAACCTAATCCCTCTTCATCAAAGCGGCATGGGCAGCAGTCAGTGAGATGTGACCATCAATTAATCACCCACTACCCCTCTAACCAAGCTCGGTGCCATCACAGATGTGAGGCGTCATTGGTTTTAAACACTCTCTCTGGGAAATCTGCTACAGACGGAAGACAGAAAGACAGACACCACCACAAACTGGTTTTGTCAGTGGGCTTCTGTGGGCAGTGTGAGAATTGGGCTGCTCTGAGGGCAGGTCAGCGGGAGAGAGCGCCATCAGATTAATATTTAAGCTGAGCTTTAAGTACTTCCCTGTTATGGCCCTGCTTTGGTTTCTTAAATTCACTTTAATTGAAAGGAATGCGGTTTTCCTGCAGCGTCTGAATGCCCTCTGCCAGAGTTGAGATCAGCTATTCAGCTCATTTACTCCATTTCATCCTCAGGGGCTCTGTGCTCAGAAAGCTAAGCTGCTTTCTGAGAAGTGTACTGTCTTATTGGAAACCTTCCGAATGTTGGATAAACCAATTTCCCCAAAGCCGCTATTCCTAACTATTCCTCTCAAGCATCAGCCGCCGACTTCCCAGCAACCCAGAAAGATAGAACACCAGATTGCTCACCTTACCTTTCATTAAAACACACGGGTAAATGCCATTTCAAAGAGTATTTTTTATTAAGCCCTGTGTATTTTAAATTCCAGATGCACTACACTTTATGCCACCTAGCCATATAACATTCCATGTAAATTTAAGCATCTCAAGTCCAGTAGCTCAGAGCATTGCAGAACAGAAGGGTAGCAGAGTTCATAAATGAGTAAGAATCTCCAAATGAGTTTGGCGACCTCTTAAACTCCATGAAATTAATATAAGCAGACATCCTGCACGCTGCAGGCTACTGCAGAGCTTGGGAAGATCACTTAAGCTCTCTGAGTTCCATAAAACTTTTATAAATTGACTTTCAAGACATATTGTACCTGCTTACTGCTGACAACAGGGAGCAATGTGGAAGCAACCAAACCTTCACTTAACCCCTCAATACACGAACAGGGGAAATACTGGCATCAAAACAGGTAATATCACACCTGGGCTTTGCACAGGATGCTCGTCCCAAAAGATCCCAAAAGATGACTAAGACAATATCATTGATATTAACATATTATTTAAATAATCATCATCAAATTGAGGGAGAACAGGAGGGTATATAGGAACAGTAGCCTTGTACCCACAGTATGTCAGTAGGATGTATTCAATAGTAATGTAAAACTATAAGATTATCAAAGTAATTAAAGCAATAATTAAAAATAATTAATAATAGTCAATTCATGTAAAATGTACGATGAATTTAAGGAAGCTGGTCTGGATGAAGAGTGGAGAGCAGTCTGTTTATACTGTGTTCCGGCATGTTGTCTTACTCGCTGCACAGGACTTCAGTGGCAGACGGAATTACATTTGAACAGCTCACTTTCATCACATTCTACTGTGACCGTCTCTTCCGTGTCCATACGGGTGCTTACGAGGAGATCACAGATTATTTGGAGTGAATGTGCAAAACAGTGCTATTCAGTGTGAGTTTCTTAGTTTCTTTTCAAACCCTGGACTTCCACAAAGCTAACTGGCTGTCATCATTAGATGAGAATATCTGTGATAAGCGTTTAACGGTCTAGGCTACTCTGCATGTCCCTATCATCACACTTCATCTGACGACAAAGCTCTCCTACTTTTTTTGCACAGAACATTTTGACGGCTGTAGGAATCTTTGCATGTTTTTTTTTTTTTTTTTTGGCTTCATACGGTAACATTCAGCCAGTCTCACAGCACTGTAGCAAATGCAATACTGTCCTGGAAAGGAACCAAAGCAATGTTCCGCACATGTTGTGCATGTTGTGCACACTGCCGGCATATAGGGCCCTGTAAAACATCAGGGTAAAAAAAACAAAACATTTCTAAGAGAAGACAATAGTGTTTTTTTTAATCAAACATTCGGAAATCATGTCTCATCGATAGTATGTACACTTATCATCCTGCCTGAGAATCATTTTAGCAGTGCTTCCAACCAGTGTCATAGGTCAGAGGCAAGAATGTAATGTGTTTCTTCCAACTATACATAACTGCTTTTATTTCATATTTGAAAAGGGGTTTCAACACAACAAAAGCTTAAACTATTTTTTTTTTTTTTTTTTTGTTTGTATTTTTCTTGCCAGCAACTTAAACGTTTTGGTTCACGCTCAAACCTCTGATCAGCATATTCAGTAGATGCTCTGCATGCTCCCTGCCCAGTGCCAAACAGCAAACTCCTAAATATTTGTTTTCTATTTTTCACATGAATCCACATGTTGCTCACTGTCTGCTGGATGGGCAAATGATGACAGATTTGGGTACTGGATTAGGTTGGGTGTCCAAAATAGAGCTAACTGATGACTGTTTACCATGAAAGTGTTTAAAGTGAGAATGCTCGCTTGTCAAATAACACATGATTTTGACTCGGTCTGAATGATGCTCGTCAGTGAATAGTCTGTGCAGTAGACGGCACTGTATGTGACAGCTTGTTTTAAAAATGCTGCACTCCTTAGTTGTTTAAAGCCAAATATTAAACACTCATTATTTTATTATATCATTATCACAGTATTTTAATGATCTTTGTAACCCTTTTCTTAGAGCGCCACCTTTGGAAATCAGACATACATTTTTACCTAAAGATGCATTAGTTCGTTTAATTGCTTACTTTAGCCTTGGAGATTGTATGTTAATTGAGTGTATGTTAAACTACTGTAGCCTGCTCTACCCTCATGAATCTTAATGCTGTTCATACGAAACGTGCTTTATTAAATCTCTAGTGTCCCTGAGTGTGAGTCTAAAAGCAGTTGGTGGGGAAACTAATCTGAACATGCCTCTGGAAATTAGGAGAAAGAGAACTGGGGGTTAAAATATGATCAAGCGCAGTGATGCTCTGGGTATTTGCTGGCGGTTATCTGGTGTTCAGAAGCTGGCTCAGGTTAAGCAGCGTGTTTTTGAGGAAAATGGGCCGGCAAGATAAATGAGGACACTAAAATGTATTTAATGAGGAAAAATTCAACTTCTCCCGAATGGATATGCTCATGCTTAATGAGCTTTACCTCCAACCCTGAGGAGATTGGCAGGAATAGTATTACCAAGTTGGGAATCAAATTGTCAGATGTTTTAGTTTATGATGATAGTATTGTGGAAATGCAGGATGCTTAGCAATTATCTTGGTCTTGATTCAAAAACACTAGCTTAATGCATTCCATTTTATCAGTGTTCATTTTGGCACCCATTTTATTGTGTCTTATTCTTTCGGAAAGGGAGGGACAATAACCTTCTATTATCTAATAGTTTTATTGGAGCTTTAATTCATGACAATTCAAATAAGAATTCTATACCCTACTAAATGTCCAGTTTACTTTAATAAATAACAGAACCACTTTCATTCCACTCTTAACTCATATTCTGAACTCTGCACACCCACATTCATGTATAAATGCCCAGCACAAAGTCACTCATAAATGATGCCGGGTTGGTCTACTGATCCTATTTTTTTCTGGTGAGAGATAGGAGAAAGTTTGCTGTACCCAAGCAAACCGACTGACTACTGCTATCACTGGAACTCGGTCCACATTAAACTAAAACTCATTCATTTACCATGTTGATTATGCAGTCTTGTTTACAAACTTCTCACACTGTGACGTACTGGACTGTCCATTGAATCTGAATTAGTACTTGCAAATTTATACGGTTAGTTAACATTAGGAGCTGAGTGGTGATATTAATACAAGGGTGATCTTTTCAAATTGGTCGCATTCTCTTCACTTAACATAGCCACACATGTCTTTCTATCCCTCTTTATGACAGTATATTGAGTTGCTGATAAATTAGAGGTGTTTCCGTATGTCTGTCCTTTTCTTTTAATAAAACCTTTTTTTGTTGCAGCCATTGTGTTTTTGTCGTTAATTTTGTGTTTTGGACACCAAAACCAATGATTCTCGTAATCAGCACACATTACATCAATCATTACAAACAATGACAACGACTCGGATCATGGCAGCACGGAAACAGGCTCCAAGCACCGGATCCAAAGGAGCAGGGGTCTACCAAAACAGACAAGACCCAAGGTGGAGATATCTGAGAGAGCATCTTTACAGCAGGGATGTAAGATGCAAGCTGCAGTAATGTTCACTGAGATGTAGAGCCAAGCTGCTGTGTACAGTGTACAGGAACTTCTGTGCCGAGTGTGGTTTAGAAGTCCCTGAGTCCCCATGGGACACACCACAGAAAGTGTTTGGAAGCAGAGCTAAGATCCTGTGGGACCTCAAGTTCTAGATTGCCATGCAGCTGCTGGCAAACCAACAAGACACAGTGGTGGGTGACAACCTGCAGGGGAGAGCAGTTGTGATGGAAGAGCAATCTTAGTTGACAGCTACATAAGAAAGAAAGAGCATGAAGTACCAGGGGCTTACCGTGGGCAACCTCAACATTAACCTGCTAAGTGCAAAGTTTTTTATAATATAATGATCTAAGAACACACCAACTGCAGATATTTCTCTTATGGACAGCTTTTACTTTAAGATAAATATATGGAATGTGCTGATAATACTGACAAAACTGATTACCAGAGACTGGCTGGTGCATTATAATCTCATGAACAATCCTTATAAACACAATTGGAAATATTTTACATTTTTTTTCCTTTTCCTTTAGCCCTGCGGGATTTGCCAGTGGCTTTGGAACAAAACGTCCTCCTGACACAACACACAAAGATAAAAAACCCGCTTCTGGTCAAAAATGATCTGGCCCTAGTCTAATCTTAAACATTCATATGTGTGATGAGTCTCGTGGAAAGTACATTCTAGGCGACTGAGAGAGAAGGAGAAACCTTATGTCCAGCAATTAAACTTGTGAAATGAATTTTCATTTATTCTGCATGTATTAACGAGAGTGAAAGAGTAGTCCTTTTCAAGGTCTTAATTATGCTTTATATGTTTTTTCAAGAATCATCCGGCATTTAAATATGGCTGGTAAAAAAAAATATACCAATTTATTTATTTCTCGAGGCCTTATACCGACATCACTCTGCATAATTATAAACCGAATCGATATTTCGAAAATTTTTCTCCTCCGTTCAGTTGTGAGCTCGCTATAGCCCTGTAGTCGAGTTATATAGTACATGGTGGGATGAGATTATCAGGCATGAGTGAAGAGGCGAGTTCAGAACAAGGTCATCGTGCACAATAATCTCAGTTACATTCACTGTAGGCTTAGAAAATGTGTGGGTTAGAAACTCACCTAGTGTGTTATTATGTGCATGTATGTTTCAGAGAGGGCGAGGAAGCGAGAGAGAGAGAGAGAGAGAGAGGGGGAGAGAGAGAGAGAGATACATGTTGTAACCTCCCCTGTGGGCTAATAGATTCGAGATGACATGCTCTCCGCTTCCGAGTTGAATGTTCACTGAACTTTCTGGCAAAAGAGGCTACCACTAAAGAGGGTTCAACCAGAGGTCAATATAAACAAACAGCAGAAAATGGAGAGCTAGGGTTTATTAAATACAGGGATGACTGACATGTCCCTTATTGCCATTAGCCCCTGGCCTCCACCTATTACCCTTGCCAAAAATACTGTCTTCCTGTTTCTGTCTCGAAGACCACTTTTGGTTTTGAAGGTAAAATATTTCTAACTCTTGATTGTAAAATGACACAGATCATTTTGATGCAACGACATCCACTAATTACTAAAGCTATAATTGTGTTTTTATGCAAAATGAAATACATTTTTTTGTTTGAAAGCGTATGTGGGGTTTGATACCTTACCAACCAGAGTGCTGATATCACAACTGGTTTGAGAGTATTTTAGACACCCCTTTTTTTCCCTTTGGAAAATACCTTAAACTTAACTTAATTCCCCCCCTTCTTCTTCATTGTGTAATATCCATGTGAGTAAAATACACAGACGTCTATGATGTTTGAATTATATACTGCCCTCCAGTGTCTGTTTTCATACATTGCTCACACTGCCGAACTGCAGGGCTCTGTTTTATATGACTTGCGAGCCATGATACACACTTACATTAATAACATCTTATGAATACATGACACAACACGCTGTCAGTGCTATTAAAGTACATTGTCTTGTACAAAGCGGGTTAAGTGAAAGATGTAAATTTCAGTTTTCCTGCTGGGATACTGAAATTTCTCAATGTCAGCACCAACGTGCAACTTTAGTGAAGTTAGCTGTGCATCGTTATCAGTAATTGTCATCTAATTAAATCATGGTCCGTAAAGAGAGTTTCTTTTTAATGGCGAGATACGCACAGGGAGCCTTCTGGAGCATTCCCAAGATCAATAAAAATGTTACAGTCTGGAGTATGAATTGTCTCCGGGTTACATAGGCCAGTTGAATTAATTAGCATTGTGTTTTAATATCCCCTACTCAAACACTATGATCAAGCAGCAATTGGTTGGGTGCTGGACGTATCTGGCCTCTGAAACCCTATTTAGTTTGCTGTTGGGTAGTGTCATTAAGGAAATTAATTTGCCATATTCTGATTTCTACACATGAATGTATGCAGATAACCTTCTGAAAAAAAATCCCACATATTATGCTGTAAAGAAATGTTTCAGCCTACTTGACTTGAGTCTGGGTGTTTTTAGGTCCTCATTCCATTTTGACCAATTTTTAATATATTTATTTACTTATTTGAACTACATGCAACAACTTTATAAATCATGTCCGTCAACCATGTCCGTCAACCAGCCCGAGAGAGAGCTTTGCTGTCACCTCAGTGGACCCCACTGAGAACCTAATGTCTGCCCTATTTCTAATACTGTGAATTCCATTAGCAGTCCTTGGGCAGCTTCAGAAAAAATAAATAAAGAAATAAACAGGACTCATTTGTGAAACAATACAAGCAGCATTTGAAGACCAACAGAAAGATAGTTGTCTAAGTTCTTCTACATGGTTTTGCCAAATGCAGGATCGCTCAACAGACCACAGATGAATGCCAACCTTTTGGCTTATTCTGATGTATTTGTAGTCATGTTTGTTAATGTAAAATATCCCTAAGAAATAAATTGAATAAAATATAAACATACACTGAAGTACTTTAAGTTTTGTGTACCATAATATTATGTATTGCAGCATAATGTCCTGAGTATGATTGCTATCTAAGTATATTGATGAGCTTGATTAGAAAATAAAGAGAGAGTGAACAAAATTCTAATAGGATTATGGATACAAACTATTTTAAAACTGACTGCATTTGAAATGCAAATCTGTAAAATGAGTGAAAATGCTTCTTTATGATATAACTCACGGGAATATTATGATGTTATAAGTATATGAGAACATACAACCATCAAATATATTATTCATGTAAGTCAGGCAAATATAGAAGGAGAGACGCTGCAGGTTCAGTCCAAGCATACTGCAGCAGTGTCTTGTCGGAGACATGTGACTGTGTAAACCCCGGGGTTCCTTACAGACTGTGCCTAGTGTCAGAAGAGCAAGCCAGGGGCTCAACTCAGGGGCTCAGCTCAGGCCACCTAACTGGTAGTCAAATCAGAGGCGCTCAGTTGGCACCTCATGCCTGACTGGCCCATGACCCTGCAGGGCGAGACCCGCGTGTGGGTCATGCACAGTCCTGTGACCCACTTACCAACTGATGGGAGGGTGACAGTCATGCTCACATATGAAGCAGCATCAGCTTCACCTTCAGACAGCGGCTCCATGCTCACAATGGCAACTTGGAAAAATATGGGGGAAAACAAAAAAACAAAAAGATACAGTACATAATTCAAATACAAG
>KV751345.1:6066505-6080548 GCA_001698575.1 Mola mola
TTTTGTAGCATTTTTCTTTTTTTTTTAACTATAAACATTCTAACGGACATCTTTAACAAACTTTGTCGATCATGTTTGCAGCCCCATAATAACCAGAAATATACAATATTTACTTCCTACGTGTTGAACCTTGAAGGTACTTGGCATAATTTTTCTATTATACTAAAATCCAGTAAAAATGAATACGAAAGTGTGTATACATTTAAGAATGCCAACACAAAGTGCCATAGATAATACTGTATAATATACACTTTTTACTGTTCATTTTCATATAGATGTAATTACAAAATTGCATATCAGATATTTGCCATTTAGGTTTGTCTTTAATGTCAGAAAGAGTCAAGTGAGTATTTAACTTCAGCCGACACAGAGTTACAGTACAACATGTGCACCCTTCTGCATAAATCAGCTTCTCCGTGCCACAAGTTAAGTACATAACAGTGAAAAAATCTAATTCAGAATCCATGCTTGACCTTTTCATTTAATGCTTTCTAAAATAACTACGATTCGGATATCTTGAATATTCTAATCTGAAATCTTAAAGTTTAATCCTATTTTTTCATTTCCACTTGAAACCCCAGCGTTAAAGTAGATATCAACCTAAAGTTATCAGAGCTGTATTTATCAGATCTGACAGCTGATATCTCAGGGGTGCAATGTAGCACACTGCAGGCCACAAAGTGGTGGAGGGCCACTTGGAGCACATCACCTGCTTCCCCTGTCGACACCCTCCTCCTCCTCCGCAGCTCTGAAGCACCGCAGGTCCTGGTCGCTGCTCTGTGAACTGAAGCACACCATCCCCCTCTTTGCCCTCTTAATGGCCCTTGCACTTCAGTGCCACTCACTGGCTCACGCAAAACACCGAACAGCAATTACTTGCCTCTTTAGGTCAATGAATTATCCCAGGTGCTGTTTATAGTCCTCCTTATTTTGAGCATAATGCAGCTGTGATTTAGTACGAGTCTGACAAAAATAAATAAAAGTGCCTTTATATATGCATTTCAAGCAAATATACTTTCAGCACTTGTTAACAGATTTAATGACTGAAGTTGATATACCTTAATGAATGCTAAGTGACTGTACAGTAGTAGTGTGCTTATGGTTGAAACAAGTGGTATACTGCTTTATCTTAATTTAATAAGACAGAGTGAAACTGCGGTCTCTGCTTGTGTGATGGGGTCTATTAGCTCACCGACATGCTACACAGTATGTCACTTGAGTCTGTTACAGTGGCAAACTGCCTCGTTACCCCTGTGCCTTGTTGTGCAGCCTGACCAATTACTTTTGATCTTAAGAGGACATGACATTTGTAGGCTTTGCACTCTGAAATGACTGCAGATGTTAAAAGATGCATCATGCCTTTTCCCTTGCAAATAATTTATAGCACTCTCCCCCCCAGGGCTTACTCTTTGAACTTAAAGGTACAAGCTTTAAATATCGCTGCGTTAGCTGTGCTTTAAAAATGTCACTTTTTGAATTACAACACATTAAAAAATTCGTATATTTTGTCGTTAGGAAAGAAAATTGTCATGTTTGATAATCCAAACTATAAGTGTGCAACATTTTTCCATTTGGCAGGGAGAATTTCCCTTTAGATATTTTGTTTCAAAACATCTCACATGTAGTGTCACAACAGCTGTTAGTGGAAGGACTGAATAAAAAATACGGCAGCATGCCTTTTTCTAACCCTTAACAGCCAGCATATTTTCATCTTGTTTAGTCTTGTAATATGCCTTGCTGGTAATGGGTGATATGATGCATTACATGTCATGTTTGTGTTATTAGTTATACTGAAAGCCTCAGGATTAGACATACAGAATGTTCTGCTTATTCAGCCATTTTTGCCCTTCACATCCAAATTTCCTGTGATAGAGTGTGGGAAATGCAAAGACTACAAGCTTCCTCGCATATGATTTCAAACGTTGCTGATAAGCATGCAGACACACACTCAGAAAACATAGAAGCTGTTCAAAAAAGCATTTTTACTCATTCTTCTTTTTGCCAAATTGGTTATGTAAATTAGTCCAGTTAAGTATACAGAGATGATATTTCCATATAAATGATTGAAAAAAATGTGTTTACTTAAGTTTACTCTCTTCCCTCCCTGGCCAAACTTGTTATTAATTTTGTTAATTACATGTGGACAGGGGATCATATTTTCAAAACACTTCCTCTGCAGCTGCACCTGCTGGTTGTGATATGTAGGAGATTACACACAGACAATCAGGAATGTGTGGGCTGGTGGCTGGTTGTAAGCCCTGTCCTATTCCCTGATTCCCTTGCGGAGTACATGTGTTACCTCCACAGCAATTTGTCAAAACACAACACTGCATGCTTGAGGAATCAAGTGCCCCCTGGTGGTGATGTAATGGACCAGAAAAATAGATTTTGATTGTTCGAATTGGATGTACAACCAGCCAAGGGCACTCTACGTCCAGTTAAGCGTTAATTTTCACAAAAGAAATAACCTGTGCAGCCATTTATTAAAGCATAAAACAATGTGATGTTTCATATTATTGTTGCCAGGTGAAGAAGGACAATATTTTAAAATGCAAAATGATTTTAGAATTTACAGCCAAGGCAAAGCACAGATAATGCTAATGCAGTTATACTATTCAGTTTTGTTTTTTTTTTGCAAAGCATTGCCACAAAGATTCAGCCGTTCTGCTGTCTTAGATTCTTAGCATTTTAACATGGTTGAGTAACCCAGTGCCTCTCACACTTGTACAAACACGAGAGACATAACAAAACAACAACAAAAAACAAGACACATGAGGGAGTGTCCAGCCAGATGGTTTTTAGCCTTTGTGTTTCTGTGGGGAGGTCACAGAATGAAAGAGAGTCAGTGCAGGGCATTTAATCCCATCAACAGAACTGCATTCCCATAATGAGAAAATAATAACATGAGCATGCTTTCAGATTAAACAAAGCAGTTAGGACCATTAGATCGCTGTCATCACTGGCATTAGGGCAGTGGATCAGTTTTTTTTCTCCCCATATAAAGCAACAAAGTAGGTCAGTGTCTATTGAGTATTAGTGCTGCGGCTGTGATCCTGTTGTTTCAGCTCCAGGACATGGAATTAACCCCAGAGCAGCTAAACTGGATAGGGCAAAGGTTGTGAGAAGTGTAGGTTGGGGGTGGGACTTCAGGCACCCCTGGACATGGGGTGTAAACTGTGAATAGTACCTCTAAACCTCTAACAGGTCCTGACACTCAGCTCCTGCTCGTTCTCAGAGCTCAAACAAGCAAATCTGCCTCCCTCCAGCATAAAATTAATAATTTGTCACTATACGTTTCACACGCACACTGACCCATGCACCCTTACTTTAGCCTGAATATGCATCGTAAGCACCGAACTACTCCCAAGAAGCACATAGTCATTGCTAGTAGTAGATGCTTTCTGAACAATTTTCAAAACCTTTAAAAAAAATGTCACTACTGTCTGTTGAAAATTGGGCTTTATCACAAACGTTCCCTTTGTTGGCTATGATCACCATTGTTAAGGCTGATGCAATTTAGCGATTATTTATTGCATGCTGAGTTGCACTAGTGTTTTAACTTGAACCACTTGAACAAGGTCTAATAGCTCAGTGATCCCATCCACAGCTGCCCAGTGAGTAATAATCAGCCAGCAAACAGAAGGCCCATTTAAGATCAGTGTCCTTAATAACCACACCCAAGACCTCACACCCAATGAGATGATGATCA
Organism: Mola mola; assembly: GCA_001698575.1. Classification (NCBI taxonomy): domain Eukaryota; kingdom Metazoa; phylum Chordata; class Actinopteri; order Tetraodontiformes; family Molidae; genus Mola; species Mola mola. The sequence goes on from KV751345.1 coordinate 6,070,215, forward strand.
TGCCAGATTAGTGCAGCTTGTTTTGCTGTGGTGGTTGAAAACCCCGTGCCGCCCCCGACATACACACACACGCATGCATGCACTGCCAACTTGTCACTGCTGCCCTCTTAATGTGGACGCAAGTGTATTTTGACAGATAAGGAATGAGTGGCAGCCTAGACAACCCTAGAATTATACTGTAGTGACGAGTGTATGAGATGACAGTTAGACGATTGACATTTTTTTTTTTTTTTTTTTTTTTTTCTCCTTTTCATTTTGTTCGTTATGTAGCTTGTTGGTGTACTGATGAACAACTCTTAGAAAAGACACGTCACCTCCAGCGAATCTACAAACATCAGGGAATAACTTCTGAATATAAATAAATGAACTCTTGTAAAAACTACTGTAGTGACGAGTGTATGAGATGACAGTTGGACGATTGATTTTTTTTTTTTTTTTTTTTTAGTGAGGACAAAAGTCTCACAGTCTGTGAGGAAATAACGGTCAGATTTTAGGTTTGTGGCCGATGTGGTGCACCTCAGACTGCAGTTGCTGTGTTAACTCGTGCTGAAAATACATACACTACACATATGTTTACACGCGAAGTGGCTCACGTGAAAGATTTATTCTGAATAACATTCCAACAAAATTTAGATTTAGATCATAACCCATTCTGGGCTAGAGATATTCAAGTGCAGCTGCTGTGAAACATAATTTCAAAGATTTATAAAGTAACATCATACATCTGACAATGGGTGACAGCCTTTTAGGCTGAAATGCATCGAAGCAGCAAGGCTAAGGCTACTGTGTCCAGCTCTTACAGTCACCGAAGAACCTAACCCCTGTGGTTGGGCTTCCGAAGCAATCTATGATGCCATTAAACGTGACAGCAGCTGCTCTGTCTGTCCTTGTGCACAGTATTAGTAATTCCCTCTGCCACTTCTTAAAGAGCTAGGTCACTTTTACCCCTATTGACCCGACTGCCCTTATATGTCTGTGAGTGTGCTCAGAGGCAACATAATCACCTGATTTTATGAATGCCTCTTGGAATCGTGAAGACGGGTAGCGACATAAATCTGCTAGATTCTATTGTCCTGCAGGTTAACCCAGCTCTGTTTGTCGTGCAGTTATCCCTTTTTATGCGCTTATGAGTTCACATGGATGTGTGCCCTGAGCTGCCCCTGCAGTCAAAGTTGGCTGGAACAAAACCCAAGTCGTCTGTGTTGTTAGTGTGACCTAAATAGGGCAGTTTGGCACATTTACCTCAGGTGCCCCAGACAAAAACAAAAGGAAAGAGAGCGTAGAGAAAGAGGTACAAGGTTCGGATAGGAGAGGCAGAGAGAGAGAGAGAGAGAGAGAGAGAGAGAGACTATTACATTTTTTGACTAATGGCTGCAGCTCTAGTTCTAAATTGATCATATGAATTTCACATATAACAATAAGTTCTACTTTTGTGTATATATAAATTTGGATGAGTACCACAATCTACAATTTACACTTTATTATATTATCTACCTGTGGGAAGCATAAGAAGGTAGTGATATAAGCTAATGACATGTCAGTGGACAGGTGAGAGAAAATGTAAGGTTAAAATTAATTGGGGTGATAGATCCCTTTATTTGAGCATGAAAGTCAATTATTGAAGCTTTTTTTCTACATTAAATAGTTGCATATGTGTGTGTGCATGTGACAAACATGAGTAATACATCTTATTTTAAAAATGGCCTATATTACTACACTGCCCTGCTTTGTGTTATTGATGGAGCCGCACATTTTCAAGTTTTAGCTCCTCCCAAAAGGAAAACACCAGCTCCCAAATGATGAATGGCGATTGAGAATGGCAGTTGATATTGTGTTTAATAACATTTTTCAAAACAACATTTGAACAAGCAGAAAATGAAAACTTTACTTCCTGATTACATTTTTACCCCGGCTCTATTGCCCAGCCCTTACTGTACATGGACAGTTCATGCTTACTGTTGTGTGTAACCACCCCTCAAAGGTCAGTTCTGAGCCAGGAAAATGCCTTGGTTAATGCTAACAACTTCTCGCTGTCATATATTGATTTTAAGTCCTGTACAATGTTGCTTTTTTCCCCTTTAGAAACTGCAACGAAGCACCGTGCTAACATTAGCACTTACTGTAACTGGTATACCCATTATTTTGGCATGTTATTAGACAACTTAAACTATTGTGAATGCAATATATATGAATTAATTCTCTTTTTCCAAGGTTTGGTACTCTCACCAAGCCGACCCAACCGAGGGTAATCTTTGATACACGTTGATGTACTGAAAATGTATTTTATCAATACTCTGAAACTTAGTTGTTTAATAGCTTTATTAAATGTCACTAATCTTCTGTGCATCTTTTTTAGAAATAGTATAGCAATTAGAAACTAATCAGAAGGCTCCAGTTTTACTCATGTGGTGACGTGGTAGCACCTGTCTACTTGCGGGAATAATATAAGATGAGCTTTGCTAGATAGCACAATATTTGGAAGTTACAAGTTATGGTGTAACAACTATGTATTTGAATAATTTACTCTCCTTTTTCCTGATTTCTTGATGATGTCCTTAGAAGATTGTTTCAATTTTGACAAATATGTAGTGAAATAGGGCCTTAATAGATTGGCCAAGACAGCTGGCTGCTACAGGTTAACATGTGTGTAAGTTAATTGCTTCGCTGGGTAAGCTCTTGGACACTCAGTTCAGTGACCTTAGCTGAAGTGAAACTTGCCCTGTGATCTTTGAGAAGAGCAGCACGTGACGTATAACACAGCCAACTACCTAGAACTAACCCCGGCCACTAAGAGATTTGTTGAAAACCAATGTGGTGCAAGAGTAAATTAATCATTTACTGTATGACGCTGCCTCGCAAGATGATATGAATGAAGGTACCTTTCCTTACCCAAAATTAGATTTAATCTGACTAGAATTAGACTATCTTCTGTCCTGTGGACTCCATGGGTAAAAAGTAAAGTAAACGCTTTGAAAGGGGTCATTCTAAAAATGGTGGGGGGCTTGGGGGCATTGACACATCATACATCAAAAAGTTCTCTTCCTCCTCTAGAGGGCAATGGAGACACATGACACCGTGTAAGGCTGGCTTTTGTCCTGTCCTCTCAAAGCAGTGCAGGCATGGCATCTCCAACAGGAACACAACACATACAGTATATGCAGCAGTGACATGTAATAAAGGGAATCTTTTCGTATCTGCAGCATAAAATACCAAGTGATACTTGTGATAGCTGGCTGAAAAAATAAAATTAAAAAAAAAAAAAAAAAAAAATTTTTTTTTTTTTTTTTTTTTATGTATATTTTCCAGGAATAATTATTCTGTTTATTTTGTTGGATAATACCTCATAATGATGTACATTATCGTTTCACCGACGAGCTGTTGAAGTTGAGACATTTTTATGAGTTATTTTTTCCAATGAGGAGCAGTCCGGTGACTTGCTATTTTTCCTCCATAAGGACCAGAGCCTTGTGAGACACAAAGTCAAAGCAGGTGAAAAGGTTTATATATTCAGACTTTTGTTCCCTGGTATGTGTTCAGGTCCAAAAGTACTGGATGTTACAATCTCTGTAACACAGCTACGAAGACATCATTCGAGATATAATCTCAAACACTCGAAATCTCTGTGGAGAGCCACAGAACATCTGTTATTCTCCTTCTGATACTCCTGATGACTTAATTGATCTTTGTTTAAAATTGTTGGCATTCCTCTAACAGTTTCCCAGTGCATTCTTTATTGTCAGATCTACAAAATGCCTGTTCTTTGTCCAATATAGTTTAATTTGACAGCAGTCCAAACATAATAGGTATTTAAAACTCTTCACCGGCCATCTGTTCCTACTTCTGCACACTTCCTTTGAGTGCTGCCATCAGCTTGTGGGTTGGGTTTTAGTGGAAGTATTTGCTCTTTAGCTCTAAAGAGTTAACCATACTGACTGGCATATACTGTACAGTACGGCTGCATGGATGATTATCTTAATTTACCAATGAATCTAACTTATTTAATAATCTATCATCACAATTCTTTCTAACCCTATCAGAAATTATATGGAAAAGCATCTAATCAGTACATTTATGAAGCTGGAACCTAACAGGTATACCGACATAATGACTCAGTTTTCAAAATTATATATTCTGGCTGATTAATTGAGTTATCATTGCAGCTTTAAAGGCATTCTAATACACCGACCAGTAAGTTGGTAAAAATTTAAAGCTGCAGTCAAACCTGCAGGTTCTCAGTGGTGTCATGACATCTAGATTTTAAGAAATGAAATGTTCCATTTTTTTAATCACTGCCATAAAATACCACAGCCATCAAATACAATTTGCTTGAAAGAGCGTTAAGCATCTTTATTCTTAACTTTATTTTTCTATCGGAGTTGTTCAGTGTTCTGCTTTCCTCATCAATTCTGCTGTAGAGCTACTGTGATAATTTATGGGATCTTTCAAAATACTGCACCCATTAAGGTTTTCTAAAGCATTGATCCTCTGAGATCTTGAGGCCATCTTCAGTGATGGACATAATCATGTAATTATTGATCTTTTGGAGTGTTATTGTTTGGTCACAAAACACTTGGGTTACTAAGGTCACATAAGCTATTTAGAAAAAAAAAAAATCTATGTGATTCCATATAGTTGTTGGGCGGCAATGGGTAAGGGAAATGGGGAATTAGGAAATACGAAAACATATTAGGCCAGATTTTAATGGAGGATGTTGTCAAATTTTCACAGATGACACGGAGACAGGACTGATTTCATTATACCAGGTCACGTAATGATTTTGTTTTGAGAGTTTTGGAACTAGAAGACAAAACATGATTCAGTGTTTTGTCCACATCTTAACATTAACATCATCTCTTAAACCATAGCCCACATCCTTAAAGGTCACGTCACATTCTGCTGTAAAAATATCAGGCCTCTGTTCGCAGTGCACGTGTGAAGACAAATGATTCTATACCAGCGTTGGGCCACTTATATTAGATGATTATTACATGCCACTCTCAGACAGACTGCCCTGGAATTAAATCCTCCTTGGTGCTTTAGACTATCAGAGTGCAGATTCTCATCCAACATTATGTAGAGGATTAGGCAGGTAATACTGTGGTGGTACATCAGTGACACGTGGTCAAAACTGTTTCCTGACCTGGCTGTTGTAAAGAGCTAAGTAGTGCAAATGAAGTAAATGACAACACAATATAGATGTTGCACACTTTGTAGAGTCCATGGTTTTCAGTATTTCATGGTAAAATTGCTTTATATTCAAACATCAGCCAGGCTATGTCATGAAGCACTGATGTGTATAGAAAACGAATAAATATTCAATTGTTAACATTGATATCAAATCTATTTATTTGACTTTGTCAGGGTTATCATGTGTTTGAATCAAAACGTCTCCTTCATCACTTCCTCATCTATCAACCTCTATAAAAGTGCTCTGGAAAGGGGTGACTTGCGTCGCATTATGAACAATTGATAGTAAAAGATGGGACACCAACCTTGGTGACCATAGCAATCTTCCAAACAGCTTTTAAACAGTGTTTCACAATTGATAAATAACCGTGCCTGTAATTAATTTTGTACATTCATGGTAAAAGGCATTCTACATAATTAATCCACTGTCTCCAGCAGAAATATGCACATTCAGTGTTATTATAAAGCACACCAGTATATCATATTAAGTCATAAATAATGTGCCAGTAGAATTAATTAATTTTATACACCCTCCTCCCCCCGGTGTGGTACTTTACATTTAACGATGTCAGCAGTTATTGATGCGCTCTTTAAACAATGACATTTTACATGCTGTTTAAAGAGAGCAATTTTGTGAGCTGCTGGTAAAATGTCTAAAGACATAACAGTGAGGAGTTTGTATACAAGAATGTTCTAAATCTTCCAAATTCTATGATTACTTTCTTCCAAACTAAATGAAATGGTTAAGTTTTGTCTTACACTCTTGTAAGACAACATCTTTCCAGGTTGTTTTGATCACTGCAGGGTGCAGCGTTTCCTCATTTTTTGAGGCTATTGTGGGAAGAAGTCTGACACTCTGTGAGAGTCTAAAGGGACATACACCCTTGGAATTTTCCACATTTTGAAGATAGATGTATTAATATTGTTGCATTTTATATAGAATACGAGTGGTGGGAGAAAATCAATTTGTGTAAGTGTAGTGATTTTTGTGGGGCAAAATGATTTTTAAAATGATTTTTTCCCCCCCAGATATTAATATTAATATACATTTTGGTGGATGGGCAGACAGAGATGAGGCAGCCTCATATCTGTTTCTGGAAGAAAGAGGCAAGGTGTGGTGCCGCCAATAGAACCCAAGATGTGCCAAGAGCATAAAATTATGGATAATTCAAGAAAAATGGCAATAAGACATGCACCCTTAAACTTGAAATCACTAATTGCCCACTTACCTGTATACTGTGGTGGTTCTTGGAGACTGACGTTCCTCAAATCATGGTCAGAAGACAAAGAAAAGCTGATCAGAACTGAGCAAGTTGCTTTTGCCTATGATGCATGGACCTCAAGGGCCACCTAGTCCTATACCACCTGTACAGGCCATTCCATGAGAGAAGGATTGTCATTGCCCTGTCAGGTCCTATAGACAAGAGTCATGCATGAGTCTCACACAGGGGCAAATGATACAGAGCTACTGTACTGCGCACTATTATGACTGAGTGGAACATCTCAGAGAAAGACATTGCTTCAGTCACAGGCAATGCAGGTAACACGGTTGTTGCTGTAGTTAATGAGCTTTCCCCACATCAAGCGCTAAACACACCCTAAGTCTGGCCTGTCAGTGCGCACTATAACTGCCAGCTGACACAAGACTATTTGAATGAGTATGACACGTGACTGGTTTTTTCCACAGATGTTCTATTTTAGGGACTCAAATCCTTATGGCTTGGGTGCTTTGCATGTCAGGTGGGGACCTGTATGTGCCAGACCTTGGCATTGTGGCCTGTCCTCGGGAGGGAATGCAACAACACTGTTTGGGAAGGACCTGGATCTGGTGCCGGAGGTGGAGCAGTACCAACTATAGATCACCTCTGTGTATATCTCAGGCTCTGAAACCAAATTCTTGAAGAGGGGCTGGATTCTCTCTGGAGTTGCTCAGGGTGAGAGGAACTGGGAAAGTGTGGGGATACTCATACATCTCCATAAACAAAAATGTGTAGAAGTTTTGCCCGCCGTACAAGAAGGTCACCCCCATGCAACTGCCGGTTGCTGGAGGGAAGACTTTGTTGTATGTGCTTACGCACCAAATGGCAGTGCAGAGTATCTGAACTTTTTGGAGTGTCTGGATGGGCTAGAGTTCTGGACTGTATAGTTCTCCTGGGGGACTTCAATGTTCACATGAGCAATGACAGAGAAACCTGGAGGGGAGTGATTGGGAATAACTGTTTGCTTGATCTGTTATGAGATGTGTGTGCTAGTCATTGATTGGCCAAAATAAATAGCATGTTTGAACATAAGGTGATCCATGAATGAACCTGGTACGTGGCCACCTTATACAAAAGGTTGACAACTTACTTTGTTGTAAAGCCCTGTGGCTGTATGTTTTTGGTGCAGAACTGTCAACTGTTCACCACATGGTGTAGAGTTGTATCAGATCGTGTGGGAGGCTTCCAGATAGACCTGGTAAGTCCAAAAAGGTAGTAAAGGTAAAGTGGGAATACCAAGCGAAGGACCCTGTCTTTTGGGTCTTTAATTCCCACCTCTGGAGGAATTTTTCTCACATTTCACAGGGGATGTTGGGGACATAGAATCTAAGAGGGCCGCTATTGTAGAGGCAGCCGACAAGAGTTTTGGTCAGAAGCCTACCCGGTAAAGTTTATTCTGGGTTGCTGGAAAGGACGTGTGACTGACTGTTGAAAATCAGATCCAGGAGGAAAAATGCAGTCTGTCCGAGCCGTGGAACAATGGACCAAAAAAACTGAGATAGGACAAAAGTATATCATCCCAGCCCTAAATTGAATGTTTAAAAAGACAAATCGCAAACTCCCAATGGGCACAAGTCTATCCTAGTATAATGCTTGTCTATCTAACTTAAAAGTCATCTGTGACCATAAAAATTCTTCCTGTCCATATTGTCATTTACAAGATCAATTATAGATTAAAAGATTAAAGACAATTTTCTGTCAAAGATAAGCACAGTATCCACAGAAGGTTTTGGAGATGCATACGAAATTAGTTTATGACAACATCCACATATGTAACACCATGGAGTATGATGAGTCAGTTGTAGGTGTTTTTTAATATTTTAGGAAGAAAAGCCAACTTGCTTAGCAATCCTCATCAACCCACCATTGCCGTCACCGCCGCATCCTACTGTTATTGACAACCTCTAGCTGAAAAAAACAAAACAAAATAACATTGTCAGTGACGGGAGCAGACAAATCAACTCATCTTGTAGGCTGAACAATTAGCAGAAAGTGTCACTGTGTCTGCGCCACATGTCCGTAACTTATTATAGCTCACGCTGAGTCTTTAAAGCTTGAAGCAAGTTTAACCAGCCAGCTCAGTTTCCCCTTAAAATTTACTTATGGCTGCATGGCAAAGCATTCCAATCAACTACTTAATACTGTTTTAATGTCTTGGTTAATTTAATTGGAGCTTTATCTTTAATCTGGATTAAGGATCATTGGATGTCTTAAGTAATCGGAGAAAACAAGCTGAGCTAATGTTAGCAGCGCAGCTCGGCTAGCAGCATCTGGCGAGGTCCAGTTTACAAAGATAGGTGGCAAAGGTGTGTGCACAGGTCTCACCACTAATTGTTGAACATTACTAAATAAGAAAAATCTTACATAATTGACACAGTACAAGTTAACTCCAGGTCACCAGGGTTCTATATGAAAATATCTCATTGGAATGCCTCATATGGGAGAATTTATTGTTCCTCAGAAGCCAAACATAGTTCTTTCCAAATAAGGCTGAAGTGTGACAGTGTCCCTTTGTGATTCAAAACATTGAATTCTTTCATTTTTTTCTTGATCCATCTGAAAATAGTTATTGTTGTAAGTAGCATGGTTGAACTCTGCTCTCTGCAACCACACATACCTAGGTTGAATCAATAAACCAGTCGAATTCCATCATAAGGCTTCAGCTATCTAAATGATCTGAATTAACTATCTAGTATGATCAATGGTAAGTAGTTCAAAGCAATGTCTTCTTGGTAGAAGTTTAGCCCTGATACATTTCTTGTACAGTGCATTTTCTGTTGGGACCAAATCCCTGCAAAAATCACATTTCTCCAAAATGTGAATGTGTGTTTTTGTACCTTACTACCTATAATAGGCAGATAGCATAATACCTTATGCTATGATAGGGTCACCTCACTGCCAGTATAAACAGCCAATTAAAATAGTAACTAAGGTAACAAAACTAATATTTGCAGAAAGAAAGAACCAGCAAAAACCGTAATATTACATGTTTAATATAGTTCTTTTATGACTGGATTTTGTGGAACGTGATTGTGCTATTTTTAATCTGTGCTTTTAAAAGAAATCCTTTTAGGAATTTACAGTGCCCAAAATAATATGATACATGCCACAAATATTTGTTCAAATAAAAATGCAAATACAAAGTAGACATACATTTATTTGGTCAAATTCCCTTTTAAGCTAAGGTTATGTGAGTATAGTTGCCAACATAATTAAACCAGGCTATACCACAGTAGTACATGGTTAATTGAATATATTTAGTGTTAGTGTTATCTGGAAATATGTTGTAATAAATTATGTGAATACAATTCCAACAGACAACAGTTGGTTTTCATTTATTATCTTCTGTTTACTTTAATTTTATTAAGTCCTTCTTAAGTAGTTTCACTTTTTAGTGAGAAAGAAAATGATACATGAGTGACAGTTGTCTTAACTTTGCTTAAAGATAAATGATTAAAAATCAACAAATAAACATGTAGAACACATTTTGAAAATGTCACATTAAACATATTCTTCTTAAAAACAGAGACATTGTCGTTTTTGTTTTTTTGGATCATATGCAAATATATATGCAAAAATGGTTTATATTTTTTTCATCTGAAACATATTAATGAACTTACGTTTTTGTGCGTTTATAGTTGGAAAATGTTGAAATACCCCCCGTTATTGAGTTTTATATTTACATAGGGAGGTCTCTGAGAACAAGTGAGAGCAGTTTTGTTGTTCCTATCGTCTTGTCAGTTTTCCTCCCTTTTTTTGATAAATACGAGATGTTGTCTTTGATGGCTGCTCAACAAAGAAAGAGCTGTCTTCAGCTGTAACATTTCTGCACCAGAATCTGGAACATGACACATGTCAGACTGTGATAAATGGTGTAGAGACTCAGTA
>KV751345.1:6091028-6108499 GCA_001698575.1 Mola mola
GGTTTTTTTTATTTGCAGTTAAATTTGCTGAATGTCCGACGCCACAATACTGACTGTACCGCCTGCTATTTACAGTTGTGTCAGTGATTAGATCAATATTACACTAATGTTGAAGCAAATCCATGTCATAAACATTTTAACTCTTAAAAGATTTCGATATTATTTGTTAGGTATTAAGGGAAGATGGTTGAATTGAATATTTAAACGCTGACTTTAGGGGTTAGCCTTCACAGCACAAAGGTTCTGGGTTCAATTCCTGGCTGGGTCAGGCTTTTCTGCGTGAAGTCTGCATGTTCTCCTAGTGTCTGTGTGGGTTTTCTGTTGGTACTCCCATCTTCCTCCCAAAGTTCAACAACATGAAAGAGGGGTTAGGTTAATTGGTCACTCTAAATTGTCCATGGATGTGAATGTGCGTGTTAATGGTTGTAAATCTCGATAAGTCAGCCCTGCCATGAGCTGACGACTCATCCAGGGTGACCCCGCCTACGCTGGGACGCGCTCCAACGCACCACGGCTACCCTGCGCAGGATAAGCAGTAGAAAATGGATGGATGGATGTTACTTTTGATATAAATTTTACTTGCATAAATAAATATATTTCATATATAGAATAGTGTTGGAATGTTAATTGCTCAGTTCTTTGTCCTTCATTGAAAAAGATAAATGTTGGATAGCAGATAACAAAGTAATAATTCCGTTTTTATGTTGTTTTTTTTTTTTTTTTTATCATTTAAGACACTTTAGAGAATTCGTTCATTTAAAAAAAAAAAACATTAATAAAGGATACTGTAAATGTTTAGCACACACAGACATACTTTGTGTGTTTTCATATACGTATTCTGTATATACATTGGTTGTGGGGATCACTGTGCACTCATAAGTAACAGTAGAGCGATGGGGAAAGTGTGGGCTCTACAGCTGATGGCTCCTTTGAGAGCAGATCAGCAGTGAGGCCAGAATGCCTTTCTCTCTCCCCACATATTCCTGAGAGAAGATGCTTCTTTTTATTCAACAACAGGATAAAAATAAGTTACTTTGTGCATTTCCGTCGCTCTCTGGCATTTGGAACCCGGGGACTTAGGCGACTGGAAACACTGGTGTCAATTAATCAGGTCTTTATAGGCTGTGTACGACATGGAAGTTTACTGCTCTCAGCTGAGATGGCTTTTTGAAACATGGGCGGACTTGTGCATTCATTACTCAAGTGCGTAACATGCTGTAACCTTATTTTCTTTATTTACACGTTACAAACACCCAGTAAAGTTGACAGGGAATCGGAACTGTTATGTGTGTAAGATCTCATCATTACAGATTACTTGTAATAAAATAACACTTTATGACTCACTCGCTTTCCTCTGTCGTCCCTGTGCTCTCACGTTACACCGAATTGATGTGCAGTCTAATCATCTGCTCGGAGCTGATGTGATGTAAATGAAAGCAATTAGGGAAATGTCAAACATAATTAATAAAACAGGTTTAAGTTCTGAAAACACTTGTCAGTGGATTGAATAAAGATGTTGCCTCTCGTATCCCTGATGCTGCCCTCCCTTTTCTGTGCTCCTAAGTTACTGCTCCCCTCTCACTTTCCTTTTTACCCTTTTACTCTTGTTTTCACAGCCTTTCCAATCCTGTGCATGGAGAGCTTTTGAGAAAGGAGGGGGAGCAACCATCTCGTGGAAGGGAAATGAATTTGCCTGTCCATTCACCGCCTTGATGAAATTAATTGCAGACTCCTCATGCTGTCTGGGTACAACTGTGGCATTAACATAAGCAATTTACGTCCAACTTCTTCTTCTGGCTGTTTAATAGACCATCGGGCCTTGCCGATAAGGCTTAAGGTCCCTGATGCATTAGCATTTTCATAATATCAAAATATTATAGCGCCATGATTTGCGAAAGCCCATTCATTATTGATAAGAACAAAAGGTTTTATAAATTACAAAAGGGGAGCATGACCTATAATTACGGCAAGCAAATTAGAGTGTGCAGTAAAGTCAGTTACATTTTGAAGGAAAATAATGATGCCTGAGACCTTTCTCCTTCCCTCAGGATTGAAAAAATAATAGATTCCTTCATAGCCTCACATGGGGTTGAGGAACATGCTCGCTGGTTCACGGGGGGACAATGTCTGCACAAGAAAGAGAACAAGTGTCCCTGACCCGTTTGCCGTGGCTGCATGCGTATAACGGGTCATTAAGTGAGTTAGTTTTAGTTAATGACCATGCCCAATTCATGACAGGTAATTATGTAAATAAAAATGAAATGTTATTCACAATTCTTACCAAACAGCACAGGTAAGTAACAGGCTTATACAGGTAAATAGGATGATGAAGGGTTGTTTTTTCAGAACGTGCAGTAAGTGCCTGAAATCAATTCAGACGGTAGTCATCTATCCTTTTACTTTATATGAAAATGTCAATTTTTAATGCTACTGTTGTTAAACGGTGTGAACAAACATCTGGAAAACCAGCAGGATATTTGTAGTTTGGTTCATATTTAAAATGAATGGAGTTTAAAGGAGAAAATCAACATTTCATGTTGATTTAAAATGATCCCATGTACAGTCCTACACACAAGAGTAAATAATTAAACAAGTGTGAGCACAGTTGTTTGTTCTTACATGGATCAAGATAAAATGTTAGCATTCCGTGGCATCCGTTGCCATCCTGTCCTTGTATTTGCTGTGTCATATTTTCAGGTGGGAACCGCAGGTGCCAGTTACGGCTTCGGGGTACGTGAGATAATTGTATTGGTTCTCGAGAGGATCCTCTGTCATTATCCACTGTGTTTAGCGCAATATGTTCGCCCCCACATGACAGGAAGAGGAAACTCACCAAACACGCCGTTCAGTTTTCATCATTCTTTACTGTATTTCTAGCCACTGATGATGCAACATAAAAAAAATGAGTCACAGACTTTTGAAAGCCAGCTTTGATCACCTTTGATGGAGCCTCCCAGACTACCTACCTCTCCTTTCACTCAGTGTGAAACCCAAAATGACCATCTGAAATTCTGAGCAAAAACATTACTCTTCTTGATATCTTTATCAACTCATTTTAACACAATTTATTTCACACTTTAACTTGTCGCCGCCTCCTCCTCATGTGAAAGGTACTAACATTTTCTCTGCAATTCACATTTAATAAGAAAATCAATAAGTTGTTGCCCCGTGTAAACACAGCCATCTGGTAACTCTGAGAAACTTCATTTCAACCACAGTTTTTTTTATCCTATCACGACTTCAAGGAAATTCCACAAATGCCGCGTGTGTAATTTATGTGACACATACAGTTCCTTTCTTTGTTTTAGGTGCTTTGTGTAAAGACTGGAAGATCAGGGAGCGTTCCACTCATGAAGTGATTGGTTTTGCTTTCTATCGTTTCTGATAGTAGAGGTCGACCCATAAATAATTTTTAAGGCTGATATTCAATCTGTGGAGAACTTGGCACACATCAACTTCAGGAATATGCATGTGTGTATGAACACTTCTATTCAAGCTTTTCTGCACAATTAAAAACACAGCTGTTTAAAAAGTCAACATTACATTGTTCTGTGCCACTTTAGTTATATTTCTATGAGTTATAACAGCTAATTAATTTTCATTGGTTTTGCATAGATCCTGCGATTTGGGCTCACTGGATTAATCCATAGTGGCAACTTTGCCTACGTGATAAACACTTGTTTAGCTAGCAGGCATTTTCAGGAGGCGTCATAGTTTTCTGTGATCATTGGATGCTCGGTGATAAAAGTGAAGTAAAGAACAGAAGCCCCCGATGCCAGTTTCTGGGGTTTCCATGAAAACTATGTTCAACAGTTAAGTAATTTATTTTTCATTTTATAACACAGAGTTGCAAAACGAAAAGCAACCCGTTGTAAAATGGGTTACGTACCTACTAGAGCCACATCAAAAGCCCAGACCACGAACACAATTGCTCTCTGGGAATAGTATTTGTTTAAAACTATGGTTAATTGGACATCATGCATACTTTTAAATATAATCATGCCTTAATCACACACTCTTGAAATATGTTAGATTGGATTTCATAATGCTACTCTGTCAAGTTATCAAAGTTAGCCAGTAGATGGTAACTAGAGCTAGCTTGCCAGCTAATGTTGTGGAAATGACTTTCATTAATGATATAACGATACATCTTTTTTTCCCCCATTGTACTTCTCTGGGCTTGTACCAGCAGGAGTACTAAATGTCATCTTCGGTAGGTCTCGGAGTTGCTTTGTGCATAACAAAGCCATATTGTTATTGTGCACAATCAGTCAACCAGAACTACATAGTGTAGGTAGGTGTTAGTAAGTCTAACTTACTACTGACTACACAATCAGCCATAACATTAACTTGCTGCTGTGCAAAATTCCACAGCAAATCCCTTCTTCCCGGCCTTTATGTTGATGCCACTTGACACAAATTCATTTGCCCCAAACACCCTTGAAGATCAAGCATACCCCTCTGCGCACCCCGATGACAGAGGGTCTCCCAACAGTGCACTTACACCACAAAAACAACTTAGGAACTGCCAAACATTTTACTTAATTGTAATTATGCTGTCTTCTCTTTCATGAATATATTCATTGCCCAAGTGGTCATAGCAATGGTGAAGCTCAAGACCAACATTTATCTTTAGGTAGTGTGTGAAAGTATTTAGTTAGAGCTATGATATACAGTAGTGCCAGTAGGAATTAATGTCTTATGTAGTTCACCGTAAAGTGGACTCAAAGTTTCATTGTGTCCTGGTCATTGCCACACTGTGTCCCAGAGTTCCCCGGCCCCCTAATCATTCATTAACCTCGAGCTGTGATGTCACTCTGCCCTCCTTATTCAGCCATGTTGCTTTTCAAATCTAAGATAAATTATGCTAAAGAAACAACGACCATGCAGGGAGAATATTTGTGAATCCAGGGCTTCATTAAAGGTGACTTATTCTCCACTTTGTCTCCTTGTTCCCCTTTAATTTCTCTCCATCTAATCTCCCTCTGCCTATGATAATAAGAATTAATTAACCTGCTTATTTATCTCTGGTTGTAAAGGGACTCCCCATCTGGATGGAAGACAGACCTCTGTGTGCCTGATTAATAGCACGGAGAGACAGTTGCTACTTCTGAAGCCTTGCTGTCTGGTCCAGGTCACAACGTCTAGAAGGTAAAAGTCAAGAATGAAAGAAAGAAAGAAAGAAAGAAAGAAAGAAAGAAAGAAAGAAAGAAGGAAAAAGATAAAGAAATGAGGTTGCTCTTTTAAAATGATAGAACCAATCTGAGATTTAGTTTAAACCACAAAAAATTTGACCAGTAGAAAGTCATTGTTGCATAAATAGATAAAATACCCTTAAAGAAGAGAATTATATGTTGATTGTTTTATTTTCTTAGAAAAATACGACAAAAAATATAAATATAGATACAATAAAACATGTAGACAGTCTACTCTGATGCTCTGGACATTTCTCATCGTTTTTCACTGTGTTGCATGACATTGATAATGCAAAAATATGATTCTTACCAAATTTAATACAATTTACTTAATCATGTGTAAAAAAGAATTATAGGCTCTCATTTTAATGTATCTTTAAATAACTTGTACATGATTTTTCTTGGCAAAAGAAGATCTCATACTCAACTCTTTCTCTTATAATGGAAACAAATAGCAACTATGCTGTCAGTCAATTAGCAAGCTCCATTAAAAAAAAATATAAATGCAAGCAAACAGATGTGTCTTTTGACAATTTTCAAATAGTAACAAATTTTAAAAGGTAGATAATTTTAATTTACAACAGGTTGGAAGGCTATGCCAATAAACGTAATGGGATTTTTTTGAATAGTTGCTTTGCTTATATGGTTTGTAGTATAGTATTCTGAAAAGCACACCTAGTGATTTTTGCCATCTAGAGTAGTTGTATGGACCAGAGGCAGGAATAGGAAATCATCTCTCCCGCCACTAGAGCTTGAATCATTTGTCACTAATGTGTCAGAGAGACGATGACATTTATAGCCTGGTGGAGTGAGGGTCTCCTCGCCCATTAGGCATCCCCGAAGTAATAAATGTTTACCTTTAAGAAAAAGGTCTGTAAGTCTGTGTTTTCAGGTTTTCTTTGCTTTTCTCTCACTTAATTTGTCAAAGTGAATAATTTCAGAGGCTACTTTATTATTAGAATTCCACCATAAGCATAACCTTTAATCACACGTTTTAATGTCTATTAATATTAGCTGCTTTCAGCATGTTAAAAATTCCATTATACAACTGAGATTTTCAATAAGGTATTACACAAGGCACTACACAAAAGAGGTGAATACAGAAATCACATCAACTTGTAATACAGTCAAATACAAAGATGTAAATTCCAACTTCTTGAAATATATCTAAGAACATACTGAGCAAATGTTGATGATTTATTATCAGGGTGTCTGAAATGTATTTTTCTGTGTTGCCATTATTGAACCATTTTATGCTAATGTATTGATACTACTAATGCTATTGTAATTACCAAGTAGATCTCAATGGAATCCTGTTAAATTGAGTATTTATAGGAGATAACAGCTAAGCGGTCGAAAATGTAGAATGTGAAACATTTATATCCTGAACTGTGTGCATGGAACTACTACGACACAGCTAATACAACTCTTGCCTGAACAGCAAATGAACTGCGCTTGTACTGAATCAATGGAAAGCTGCAGAAATGTGAAAGTGAGATGAAGAGAAAACCAATGTCTACACCTTGAGGGCTAAGATGCACAACATCACACCAGACTCTTATCTGTGGACGCGTGTTTCCCCTGAGCGGATTCTACACTCTAGCAAACAGCAGGATTCAAAGGTATATCAGGTGCATGACCTTAGGGTTAGCGAAATCTGCAGCCGGGCAGTATCTGATAAAACAGTGGGACACAGAACCAGACATCATGTGGCTCGCATAGAATTAAACACACATGCACAATTGTACCAAACTTAGCATTCTACCAAGCTAACTTACAATACTCATTCACTCCCTAACAGCCATACACAGTGTTTTCAGGGCTTGATAGATAGCAATGCTTATATAAGCATGATAGAATATAAGCATGGTCTTACAACATTTTAAAGTCCCTAATAGAGGCCTTTGAAAAGCACATCATAATTTGAATTTGATTTAATAATGGTTGGCTTTACATTATGCCAATTGTAATAATCTATGTAATATAATGCATAATATGCTGTGCATTTGAAAAGATTTGGTCAATTATCATTCAGTTTTCCCCTCATTAACCTTTAGTTCATTGCTTAATGTGTCAGAGGCCAAAGGCCATTGTAATCTCTCTCAATGGACACACTGTTCTTGATCAATATGCTCCTCGCTCAGCAACTCACATTGTTTTATTTTCCTGCCTGTGTTCCAGACTAAGGTGTGAAAGCATCATTCCAGGTCTCAAAGGAGAGGCTTCTTTCAATATCCTCAAAGTAGCGGATCCCACCCACTCAATTGTTCTCCACATAATCATATAAAAAGATTCAGGAAGAGTTGTTTTTTATTGTTGTTGTGTTTTTCCTCTGCCGAACAATGCCCTTCCGCCACAGGGTCCCATAACAGCCTACCAGTCTGTGCTCAGCGCACCTCCACCCCTCATCCCACCCTTGCTATCTCATTTTCCTCATCTGGCCCAGACCCACTTCCACATCTACATCCCATTGTCTGAGTGAAGGCAGCACGCGCAGGGCTGGGGCCAGTCCAAACATACTCATCTCTTTCACTGGATGAACGCCAGTATTCTTTAAAAAATGTCAACTTTGTTTCTTTCCAAATCAACAGTCATCTTTCTGGTAATGTAAATGTAAAGATGACACTTTTTGCCATTTGAAAAGAGCGCACATATCGACTCACGCGGCTTTTTGTATATCCTGTGTTGTGTGCTGGGATTCCTGCGTGCACGTGTGTTGGAGAAACAAAATCCCAATCCATCATGCGGCCCCCAAGGTGGGCCAGCCAGTGTGTGTTTGTCACCGTCCCCTGTCAGGAAAGAGGGCTGGAGCGTGTTCTCCGGACGAACACCCTTTGGCTGAGGAAGTGCTCCTCTATATTGGCCTCTTTGTGGCTCGCTAATCGAGCTTTCCTGTCAGCAGGCTGCACAGTCCCAGTGCAGGCTGCACTACGTGATACAGACCCGCTCTGGTGCTCCAAGGGAAGTTCTGGGATCAGCAGATAACAGCCCAGCTCCCTCATCTAACACGCAGCACAGCGTTGCCTCTCTCTCTCCCGCTGCCAAAGCATGAATAAGGAAAACACCGATTTTAGCCATTAAAAAAAAATATTCCATTATTTAGAGCTCCTCACTGACAGTTTGGAAACCCCCCTAATGTCCTTTTAAACTTTTACTGCTTAAGTGTTAAGTTTCTAATTTTACAAGCTAAGTTTTTTACATCTATTTTACAAATGTGGATATCTAAGTATATTTGAACATCTTTTGTTACAAGGCCCGAATTCATCTTGTGAGAAAATAGTGCCATGAACATAGCCCTATCATTCGTGTCACATTTTATGTTCTGGGTTGCCAGTTTTGTGATTAACAGACTATCATCCCTCCCACCTGAATTTTGTACTCTGCAGTGGGTCATCTCGGAAACTGTGGCGCTCCTTTCAATTGTAAGTGGATTTTGGTCTACGTGAGAAGAGTGGCCACAAAGGACCCATGTCTGGGTAATCAAAACCAATTATAAAATAATAATCTGTGGGAGTCAGTTCTATTTAAATTTTCTGGCTGTTCAAGCATTCAAAGATATGTCAAGAGGCTTCCTCAAGGACACTGTATGACATAGCAGATATCTTTGTCATGGTGACATTACTGAATTTCTGATTTAAAATGTGCATGGGTGTCTATGTTTATTTAAGATATATTTTTCTTCAGTGTAAATGAGCTTAGGAATAATAATTTAAATGTTTTTATACATAAAAAAACTTCTAAAAGCATTTGAAAATAGCATATTGGAATAAAAATGCACAAGTGAATGAATTAAATTCACAATTTCCACCTATAATGCTATTTATCTGCCCTCATTAGGAATTCTTTTAATGTCTGCAACATTGGGAGAGTCACTGGTTCACAGATGTTCAAGGTTCAAAGCAGCTAAGTCAAGCTGACATTCAAGTTCAGGGCGTTCTGGCACTTCCTCCACTTAACAGCCTTTAACAGTTTTCTGCTAGGAGACAGAGGACCTTGCATGACCTTGTGCATGCAGAAATAGTGGCATAAATTTTAAGAGGATTCGTTGTCTTATCCAGTTAAGTTTCAACATGTTACCTGAAAAAGAGAAGTTTAGAAAATATCTTTTCAGTGGGTGTGCTACTTTAACTTGTGTGCAGATTTTACTACAATGGTCAATGATAACTGAACTCACGTCAGATGATGCATGTCAGTCCAAGTGTGCGGATAAAGTAGCATGAACACATTAGACTTCTACCTGGTAAATATAAAGGCCAGTGTTTTCAAGTGTGTTATGTTCACCTCTGGGCAACATATACCTAAAAGATATGAGATTCCACTATTTGAAAACAAGATTATCAAATGCAGATCTGAAGCCTGTAAATGATTATGACTTTAACTGGTGACATTTTCCAGTGACATATGGCAACAAGCTCATGGGAGAGTGCAGCTTTTTGATGAATACTGTGAGTCTGAGGGACCAAAGGACACTGCTGGGCATATGTTGCCTTCTGTCTTTGCCTTGTGAAATGATAATGTGGCCCCACTCAAATGAGAGTCTGGAGCTACTGAGCTGCCATTTTTAGCAGCGAGGGATTTTATAGAACAAACATTTAGCATCTAATGTGTGCATATGAAAATGTGCCGTAAATTTACGTGCGTTCTGACATCTGTCATTTTACTGTTTTCTCATTGACTAACAGCCTTCCATAACTTTACACAGTGCACGCAGTCTGCATTAACAATTTCACAAATGTGGATAGATAGATGTGTTACATGCACAGATGGATAAACAATGAACGGGATGAGTGTAACGATTTTATTCATTTTGTTTACTCCCTCAGCGAGGCAATTCAGGTCAAGAAAGTCACAATCAAGTCATATGAAATTACTGTGATGATAATCATTATGTCTTGTTAATGTTATGCCTCAAGCAATTTGCCCTTGAGCATTTGACTGTAAACCTTTTTTTAACACTTAAGTTATATATTTGATTCTTTGAATCAAATCAAATTTTACTTGTACAGCCCGTAATCACAAATTACAATTTGTCTTAGTGGGCTTTTACAAACTGTGCAGATGTGACACCCTCTGCCCTTAGACCCTCGAACCGAATGAGGAAAAAATAGATAAATAAAAAAACGTGACCAGGTAAAAATAAGAGACCTCAGGAAGAACCACAGAGGAGGGATCCCTCTTCCAATTATGGGCAGATCTGCAGTACATGTCACATGGACGGAACACAATAAACAAAGCATTTGCATTGTTGCTGATACATATTAAATTATTAAATTAGTGTGTATGAATATATGAAGTCCATGAGTCCAAGAGTATGTGAAATCAATAAATCCAGGGGCAGAGAGTATAGTCCATGGAATCTAGATGATTCTGGGCCATCCAGACTAGGATCTAAATCATAAGATCTCCTGTCCTGATAGGCTGCCTGGGTGTCAAGTAGGACCACAGTAGCAGCTGACCACAGTGCATGGAAATCAGCAGAAAGACCACGGTGGAGACGTAAAGTTAGCATATTGCAATCTTGGGACATGGACATTTAGAGGAGCAAATGAAGAGGAGAGGAGAAGAGTTTAGTGTACCATGGTTTGTCCCCCGAAAACCGAAGCCTATGGCAGAGTACCTAAGGGCCATCCCTAATTATAAGCTTTATCAAAAGAAAAGTTTTAAGCCTATTCTTAAGGGAAGAGAGTTTGTCTGCCTCCCATACCGTGACTGGAAGTTGGTTCCACAGGAGAGGAGCTTGAACTGAAGGCTCTGCCTCCCATTCTACTTTTGGTGACTCTTGGGGCACCAGTAATCCTTTTCTAAATGTTAAAAATGTGATGTTGACAGAATTAAATGGCAGACACGTGCTAGGTTATCTTGTATGTAATCTGTCTCTAAAAGGCAGCAGTTACAAGCGTGTTTGTAATTTCACTATTGCATAATTAGCTCATTGCCCAATAAAAAGTGCTTCTCTTCTACCAAATCAGGTGTTAGGAAAAACAATGAACAAACAATACAGAATTCCATACTGCTTCTCATTTGGTAGGCAGCTTGGGCTGCTGTGGACTGTAGCGCAGTGTGAATGCATGTAAACTCCACAGTCTCTTATGTAGCACTTGTTTTGTATCCCTGTGTGAGAATCAGAAGAAGCTGTTCCTATTATCAAAGAGCTACTGTACCAACTAGCCCTCACCCACCGCTATGCTGGTTTTTCAACCATCGAGCCCTCCGTGCTAAAGCTCGCATGCACACCGAGACAGCTCACGAGACAGATGGAGTTCAGAGGATCGTATATGACATTTACTGACATGTGGCATCAAATAATAATCTGTAACAATGGACAAAATGTACTGCTTTCAAATGAGTTTTTAATCAGCACTACTGTTGTGTAACTAGTTTATCTTGTTTTACTGTTTTACATTACAGTAATAAAAAGGTTTTGTGATAATTTGGATAGCTTATTTCCACTGCGTGTCCACAATTAATGTAATTTACTAGGTATGCACCAATTTATCAGCTCAGTATAGGTAGCAGCCAAAATGGAGGTGGTTGACTGGTATCAGTGCATCAGCAAATAAGGAGGCATTCACTAATATCATTGGCCTTTAAAAATCCTTTATATTTCTTTGAAATACGCCAGGCTGTAGCTTTAAACGGCTTGTTAACATGTTCATATGGTGTTTTTTATGTACTACAACACCCATCAGGGCTGGTGTAAGCAGTCAATGTCATGGCTAAGTATTACTGCTGTCATTCTGCACCCTATCAATGACAGTCTTCAAAAAACAAATTCGGACAGCCCAGGATTTTCGTATCGGCGCATCCTTATAATTAACATCATACAAGTTGTGCTTCATGCTCACCCAGGTCCCGGAATAGGAAGGCTTTTAAGAGTGAGTTAAGGGATTAGATAGAAGAGATAGAAGTAAGAAAGAATTTTTGCTATGGATGGAAATGTCACTGCATTAGGTTTTAATTTGATTTTAATCTAATGAAAATAAATGTTAAAATTGATGACATAAAATCTGTTAATTTTATTTTAGGGTAAGTGAATCTGCCTCCACTGTCTCAGATCATAGGGTTGCAGTAAACTTGCTGCTTCACCACCTCCCAATTTTCACTTCTTCAGATCGGCGTACTACTTTATTAAACCCAATGAGGATATTATTCTGCATTTCAGCCCATCCAGATGCCCCTACACAAGCACACAGCACGGTGGCAGGAGCTTGTATCTTAACTTGACTCTGATAGGTTGCCAGCTGTCTTTTGCCAGATTTCGTGCCATCTGGCATGAGACACAAAGTGGCAACCTTTGGGCTACCAGTCCACCTCTTTAACATCTACACTGCCTATTGTACGGTTACCCAACTATTATCTCAAGCAGACCAAATGCTGAAGTTGAAGCACTGGTTAAAGGCTAATTTTAGCTTCTAGCACCTTACAAAATAGCTAAAAGACACATTCATGTGCCTTTCTCTCTGTGCTTTGAAGAGACCACCTTGCATACTACTGTCTTAAATTCCAATTTTGGTTTTAGGTTTATTTATTAAGGGTTTTTTTTTTGGTCTAATCCCTTCCATGAAGGCTGCAGATGTGCTAGCTCCTCCTTGTCTGCTGCATTTTCATAGCTTTACACGCCTTAAACTATAAATCACTCAGTCACATTGGAAGTTTAGTACATAACTTTGCAATATCTAAAATATTGCAGATGTTGAATAAAATGCTCAGAGTCTGTCTTAAATGTGAGCCACCTCTCATGAATACCAGCTCTATGTCAAAGCAGTTTCTTCGTGAGTCAAGGAAGTAGAAAATCCTCAAATTTTGGCTCAAGTCAGACTCCAATTTCTGGTGAGTGACACATTTTACATTACATGTAGCCTTTTTCCATCCGATATAAAGTACTGAAGGACGGCATTGTTTGTTTGTTGTTGTTTCTTTTTGCTTCTTTTTGCCAACATTGTTATATGTTAATGATAAGACTCAAAATATTTCCTTTATAAATTCCCTCCTTTGTGCATATTCTTGAAAATCTATAATGTTTCTATTTATTGTCATATGTACTGTACATTGCTATTATAGTATTTTAGCATCCACAAGGGTCAGTAACTGTATGGAGGAACAACACTAACATGCAGCTACAATACTCACTTAATTACATGTCTGTCATCGTGATAAAAACTTTGTTATTACTGTTTGGCCACAGTCAATTATTCTATTCTATTCTATTCTAAGTTTGGTGTTAAATTAGTCAAGCAAATAAATATATCATATTTTGGGATGGCTGAAAGACCCCCCTTAATCTGTGTGTAAAAAGACACTCACAAACATTTACATTCTGCATTTTTCATAAACAAAATCAAAGTGGAATGGGTAAAGCCAGGAATTAATTATCCATCTGAAGGAAATGTACTGGAAAATATAATTTATGGAACAATTATGAAAATGGCGTGCTTAAGTGAAAACCCCGCAATAATTTAATTAATATTTCATTGGATTACTCTTTTAATTCTTAGCCGGGGTGAGTTTGATGGAATGTGTGAGGCTGTTGAGTGGAGTGGTTTTTCTTTTTTAGGTTTTAGGTAGAACACACAAAAAAACGGCTTGCGCTGCTTTCAGTGAGATTGGACTTTTAAACGGTTGGTGTTATGCCATTAAATCTGAACCAAAGGCCAAATGTCACGCAGGTCATTAAAACATTTACAAGATGAAACCCTGACTCTTGACTCTTGAGATATGTTAATATGATAAAGCATATTATTACGCTCTGGACATTTTGTGGTAGAGTGAACGATAGTTTCTAAGAGTTTCAGTATACCTGCATGAGCATACTGTGTGGGGGATTGTGTGCACGCGCAGCAACTCAAATGGTCCCCGTGCTCAATGTCTTTCCTCTAAACAGTGGGCCTTTATACTAAGAAAGAGCTTGCCCTTCTTCCTGTCAACCGTCCACCGGGAACACTGCTCACTGTGCAATTTCATTGGCATGCTAAAGAGCCCTGATATTTTTGTTTTACATTTAAAGAGGGAATTACGCTGAGCTATTGAGGGCTTATGTCCAGGGCATTTTAACTTTTTTCATGGTTCTTGGAAGTCTTCCAAGTAGATTGAAAAGATGGGGAGGTTAGAAAATGGATAGAGAGCTTGTTGACAGTGCTGAGGTTAGTGCTTTGAGGGACAAGCGGAAAACAATGTGCTGACTGTTAGCCAAGGACCAGCTCTGCCGTACTGCATCGGGACATGAGTGCCCTAAGAATGTTTTTCTTTTTTTTTTAAATGTTTCTTCCTTTCTCCCTAGAAAGCTTTTACAATGAAATCAAGTCCAAGGCAGCAATTTGGAAGTCAAGAGGCTGACAAGGGGAATAGAAAATGTATTGTGTGTGGCATGTAAATCTACGTAAATAAAGTAGAAAAAACAAGATTTCATGTGGAAATAAACAAAACAGGACCGCTTCCTAAAAGAAGTGATTTCCTTAAGGTCTGTGGAGTTCTTTCTTTGGAATAAACACAGTTTCTTGCAAATTCTTTTCAAAGTCCTGATACTGATGATAATGTGGTGATCTTTTGCTTGCTGATGTACCACAAGATGAAGAATTTCCCTATTTGTAGAACCTAAACTGAAGAACTCTTCTGATATCTGCCCTCTAAAGTAACCCACAAAAATAGATTCTCTTAATATTTTGAGTTTATTCTCATAAATTTACAACTTTATTCTATAAGTCTTCATATTTTTTATTGTAATTTTTTTCTCACTATGGCCATAACACTCATCGTAGTTCAGAGCTGATCATTGTTAAAAAAACATAAAAAGTGTTTGAAGATGACAGATCAAGGAATACAGCACCTTTTACTCACACACAGTCTCTGCTGTTCTTAAGTGTAAAACATGTATTGGGAAAGAGCAATAAAATTTAGGTCTGATCTGCAAGGTGCCGGCAAGGTGGCTATCAATACTGACAGCATTACGACTGCATTTTTATTTAGCTGTTAATTTTAGATCCTATTCTTGTCTGAGAGTTTTTGCGAGCACTCAAGCGCGGTGATCACGGCGATGGCCCTTCCCTATTGATTTCATGCTCTGGGGGTTAAGTTTCAGATACTGACTCTTGATTTTAACTACCTCATTGTACACTGAGCTTTGCAGCATCAACGGTAATCTGCACAATATAATGCTCCTGTGATGACTGTCAGCTATGTTGGCGATATCAGTCTGAACTGGACGGTGATGCACCTTTACTGCCAGTCAGTCTGATCGGGGAGTCAGGAGGAGGAACAATCCTCTGTGGTGTGCTGAGAATTTCTAGCTATAGCACATTTTTATTTTCTTTGATTTTGGACAACATAAAATATCAAAAAGAGGATTTTTATAATATGATCCATAAAAGTAAGATACACTAGTCTACCAAATCTAAAAAAAGATCCTGTACTCTTAATAAAGTATAGAATATAGTAAAGCACCTACCATCATCAAATGTAGTGATCAGTCAGTTCATTTGTATTTTTTTAATGTTTTTTTTAATGTTTCCTCTAAGATGATGACCCTGTATTATAGATTTTTTTTATTGAATTTGTCTAAATGTTTGCAATGTGGCTTAGCGTGGTAATGTGACTCTGGCCAACAGCAACAGGCTTGTTAGCCTCATAAAGTGGCAGGTAAGAGCAAGAGTCAGCCAAGCTTGACGATCTTTGTAACAGACAAGTTCTGCAAAAAGCTTGAACCCTCTTCTTCCAGAATTTGTGTTGTTACCATCGGTTGAGGTTGCACATTATGAGGACAAAGACGTACAGTTTTCTTTGTTCCTGCTACCATTTAGATATTAAATAGAATATTTTTCACTGTGCGGGGACTGTTCACTGTAAAGAATTGTTCTTCCATCTGTGTATTTTTTCATTAAAATTAATATGACAACTTAGTTTTGTGTTTGTGTTATGTTATCGTCAGTATGTTATAAAGTTTATGTATTGTTATTTTATTCTGTGTTTCTGTACATCCTAGCTACAAAATAATTCCCCCCTCTGCGGACAATGAAACTACTTTGCCTGACTTTTTATTACTTTTGAAAGTAGGCATATGAGCCTTTTTTTATCTGATACTAAAAACCAAATCATAATGTTTATTCTATTGTTTCAAAACATTTACAAAATCTATGTTTATCAAGTAAAATATAAGCTGTGCACATTACTAAATACTACAATTTAATATATCATTTATAGAGCATCTGTGTGTAATGTTGAAATAAAGAGCCAGAATAAAAGTTGTTATGATGCCTTTTTAAAACATCTTTTAAAGATTTACTGTGGACATCCAAGTGACATCCTGACAGAGTAAAATTTAAAAAAAAAAGTCTTTACAGCACTTTCAGACATCTTTTGAATGTCAGGTACAGAGATTGAGATGACAGCTTTTTATGGGTTGAAATAAATAATAAAAACTACAACAATTTACCTGACCTCATTACTGAAGACTGATTAGCCTCAGTCAGCACCAATTTGGTGGGGAATTATCTGGCTGAAGTGGGAGATTAATTATATTGTCAGGGTGGAGTCAAAAAAAAAAAAAAAAAAAGTTTACATCGGAATGAGACAAAATTTCAATTTAAATATCTGATTGTAGGTTAAAATGATACAACTGAAAAAAACAGCAAGATGATGTTTTGTAATTCTTAAAGAACAGCAGTTGTGGAAAATGTGATCATTGACGCCTCCTGGGTAAATAAAGAAATCCAGAGGTCTCCCATGCTTTCTGGTACATTTACAGAGTGACATATTAACTGTGGGCTGTAAGGCGAGCATTCATGATAGAGTCCCTAAAGTATCAAAACGATTATGGGAGCCATGGTCTGCCACTGGAAACAAACTCACTGACACGCTGATAAAATCCCTGCCCCGTGTTTATATGCCATTTCGCAAAGAAATCGGAAAAGGTAATCATGTATGGAAGCTGAGGTTAAGAAGCAATGTAACAGTCTATTAAGTTTAATATAGATATGTAGAATAAGCATATGCAGGGAGACATTGGCATAAATCTTGGTTACACACGAATGGTGCAGTGCGCTCTATTCTCTGCCTGCAGTCGGCTCTAATGACAGACACTCCGAATGAGACGTGCAAGCCTGCTGACTGGCCACTTAAGCTCTCAATTAGCCCCCATACCCATGAGTTTTATAGGCCATTCAGAACTCTAATCTTATTCAGTTTCCCCAAATTGTAGTGTACCAAAAACACGAGTTAAATAGTAAGTGTGATACCAGTTAAAATCAATATTATTGTTTTTATATTAATAATATTAGTTATAAA
>KV751345.1:6109999-6132472 GCA_001698575.1 Mola mola
CTCTAAACATTTCGGTTTTGGCTGAAATCTTCGTATGACTGTCAATTACATTTTAAGCTGTTGGCTGAAGTTATACAAGTTATAACAATGTATAATTTGCTTAAGGATGCTTTAATGGTAAAAGCAACTTCTTTCTCTTTTTAACAACATGAATTAAGGAAAAAGTCAATTATTTCTAAACATTTTTTTAATGTTGTAAGTCCTTCTGCTCGCCCAAAGATCTAAAAAACTTTAACATTTTACCTCATTATGCAGCGTTTCATATCTGGGATGGAACTCAGCGTATGACATGTTTTTTTTCTAAAAATTTAAAATCAAAACGTCAATGTTTGTTAAATCATGTTTTCTTTTTGATTATTTGGACTTTTAGATACACAAAAAAGTATTGAATGTTTCTTAGCTTAGCTTAAGTCTGTTTTTATTAAGAACATTTGTTCGAAGTTATTCATTATTCACATTCATTATAAATGAATATTGGGGATGGGTATGATTACTTGACTAAAGTACTTTTTGCAGCCATCACTACTGAAGTAACATTTCAGTACTCGTGCACATGCGGAGTGCACACATGAAAATACTTCTCTCACATGTTCGAAATAAAGGCAGTGACCAGAAACGTGTATAGAAAGACTAGTGAAATACCATAAGCGATTAAAGCATACGGAGAAACAAGCGGAGACACATACCAGGAAGTCTCATCCTGTTTGCTAGGCCTGTTAGCA
Source organism: Mola mola (assembly GCA_001698575.1). Classification (NCBI taxonomy): domain Eukaryota; kingdom Metazoa; phylum Chordata; class Actinopteri; order Tetraodontiformes; family Molidae; genus Mola; species Mola mola. The sequence continues at coordinate 6,110,722 of KV751345.1, forward strand.
TGCATGGCTGTGATGATACCAGAGCAGAGGAGATTAGCCTGCTCATATCCCAAAAGGTGACTGGAGATTTGCTGCCATTAGGTTTTGTGGAAGAAGAAGGCTTCCGTGAGCTGATGGCATTTGTCGAACCAGAGTACAAGGCACATCCACGGAAAAAAAAAAACAGTTACAGGAGTGGAAAAGAAGTAGGAAGAGGGCCAAATTGTGGGCTGATTAGCGACAAGTCAGCATGGTGGCTGTTATAACAGACTCTGGGACAGCTTTCACCACGGAGTAGCCATCACTTTTCATTTCATTCAGATCTGAGATTTGAAGACTACTAGTCTACTACCTAGCCTACAGAAACAGAGCACTGATGAGCGACACAGAAAATATAATTGACCACCTTAAAGCTGCTGCCGAGAAGTGGGACAAAGATATGTTCCGAAGTGTGTTTGGAATTGCACTTGGTATCCATTTTTGTTAATGTATTTACTTGTAATGTATTATCCACTGATATTTGACAATTGTCATTTATCCCTTTAGCAACACACCGGAGACTTCACCCAAGTTCCAGACTGAAAACTAAGGCTGTCCATGCATTTTCGGTCGTGGCCCCTCAACTGTGGAACAGCCTCCCACTCAGTGTGAAATCAACTCCACTGCAGCTTTTAAGTTACTAAAACTAAGTTTTATAAGATGGCTTATTCTTAACTATGCTTGCCTTTTACTACCCTTTATTTCCATTTAATGTTGTTTGTTTGTTTGTTTTGTTTGTTTTTTGTATTCCATTTTATTTAATTTCACAGTTTTTACTATCTTTTAACATATTTTACATATATTTACATTTAATCTTTTTCCATTTATTCTTGTAATCTTGTGGTGGGGGGGACTCTATGTGATTGTAACTTCACAACACTTTGTGCCGTTGCTTCAAATGTATAGTAATGTTCTCTGACAGTCAAATAACAATCATTTAATCAATAGTAGCTAGTGCTAACTATATAGTAATTATTAGGCTAAGTTGGGGTGGTCCATCAATTTGTGTCCAACTGGAAATACATGCAGAACATTGGTTCCACACTGAACGTCAGTTTATTTATTTGTTTAGTTATCTTTTTCAGGTAAAAAAAAAAATAGAAAATGCCCATCCCTACTTGATATTACTTTTGACAATATTTTCAAAACCATTTTACACAGTTCATGTCCCCTGAAACTATGCAGATTTAAATTGGTCTTATTAATGCATCAGTGGCAGAGGACTTCTCAAAATAATCATCACATTTGGCTTATTTGGATGATATGCAGACAGCTTTATGAATGAAACTACTGTAGCCGAAGGTAACCTGTGGAGTTTTTCACAACTAGTGGCACTTGTATGTGTCAAATATTGTCCAGCAAGAGCACAAATGTGTGACCAACTTACTGTTGCACACATCCACCCTGACTGTCACACAGATTTGTAAGCTGTAATACTCCTTTGGGTTTCATGCTATTCCAATGATTGTTGGCAGAAATGTGACAATAAAAAAACGTGTCAGCGAATTTAAACCCTGATGTGAACAGTCAGTCTGAAATACTTACTGACCTTACAAATGCTTTGTGAACACATTCCAGGAAAGGCTTTACAGACGAAACAAAGCTTTGGGTTTAATGTTCAGAGTGTTATATTTATTTACAATGGATCATTACAGTGCTCCTTTAATATTTACCATCTCTAGCTACTCTGTAAAATAGTTTGACTAGAACCTTGCAGAAGAGAGGAAATTTCTTCCTTGAGTCAACTTTTTGGGGTTGACAACAATGACGACTGACAGTAGAATGTAATGAACATACATCATCTGATAGAAAACCCATACACAACCGAGTTGGTGCTTAGTGTTCTGCCTTCTGGGGCTAATTGGATTGGTGTTTAGCAAGACCTGTAGTTGAGGCAAAGATTACCTTCATGCATAAAACCGTCTTTGTTCTTTTCCCTTGTCTTATCTCTCCCTATTCTTCCTTGGTTGCTTTTCCCACTGCCTCCCCCATTTGCACAGGCCATCGAAGGAGTCATGTAAGCATACCTTTGTCCCTGCATGGGAGGAAGAAGAAATGATCTGGTATTAAATTTCAATAACACGTTTTCCCAGGTCCTCCAGAGTACAAGCAATCAAGGGTTAAATTAGATCTGTAACGTATGCTCTGTGACCCACAAATCGCTTACCCATCAAACAGACTCATTACGAGTCGGCAAGCAGATGAGTGTTTGTGAGCCTTGCCTCTGAGCGGTGGGGATTGTGTGTATTACCGCTAACACGGCTGAGGTATTTAAATTTTGATTTTTTCGTAATGGGTTTTGACATGTTTCATTTCCTCTGGGGGAAGCGCTCAAGACCTCCGAAAGTAAATGTTGCTAAAAAGTCATCAAGGCAGAATATTAAAATGCCATCAAATAAGAATTTCACTAATGCGATGGGGCTTGGGCTTCAGGTACGCAGGGCTAGGGTCAGGAGGGCTTGGTTCTGGGAGAAACACTATTTGTTCCCCTTGGCTGCCTTCTTTCCCTCTTAAATAAATTATTAAACTACTCCAACCCCTCCTCCTCCTTCTTCGCCCATCCACCTCTAGTGCCTCTCACAGCTTAGCCCTTGCTTTTGAAATGAAAGGCCGGCAAGAAAAAGCATTGGCAGAGCACAAAAATAGCAAACCTTTGGCTGAAGTGAGATTAGTCGAATATATCTACATTTACTCGGCTCAAATTCAAGGCTATCCTATATCTTCCTTGTCATAGTGCCATGAGTTTTACAATGATAATTTGTCATTTTGATGTGGTGCAGGGCTTTTTGTAGCTCTGGAAATGGACATCAATGGACATGACTTGCCATACTTCAAGCCCTCTGCTCTGACTTTCATCACCAAGGTGTAAGCCGTTGCATCGGCGGTAGTTTATGTATTCCATGGGTACTGCTTTTGAGGCCATTACCAAGCTGACAACCCACCAGCTGTCACTAATTGCCCACTAATGGGGTTTGGTGGTCTGATGGTTGTCGGTGAGGGGCGTTCCAATTCTACACCGGAGGTCCTTCTGGCTCGCGAAATCAAAGGGGACACATTTTTATAAAGTATGTTCCGTTATTCTGTTACATTTCGTCTAACTGCACCTCTGCGATAACACTTAATTTACAGGGCAATATATGTGCAGACAAAGATTTCTTGCAAGTGTAATTAATTATAGATTGCTTAATAGCAATAACATTACCTTGTATTGTTTAAAAAAAAATGCCAGAGATTGCTTTGTTGGTGGCAGAAGCCATTAACATGCATGATATTTTCTATTCCTTGTCATTGAAATCTTTGCAGAAGACAAGAGGGGCTTGTGTCTGCCCTCTGCGTCAGCCAGCCCGCTAATAGATGTGAGAAGGTCATCTGGCATTAGTGGCAGAAGTACGTTAGCATTTGTGCTGAGCGTCTCTTGCCAGACTGTGTGCATGTTTGAAGGCGCTTGGACAAGCAGGCCCTTTCATGGTGATGAATGGCTTTTTTCAAGCGTTCTGCTCCCTAGTTATGAGAAGGGTGACCTGGTCATTGGACGACTTTATGAAGCTATAAAAAATGTATGTCAGTCTGCAGTCTCTAATGCCATCCCTAAACGGGGGAAGGGGGGCAGGGGTAGCTGGAATGGTAAAAAAGGCCATTTACCGTCACTCTAAATAGCTCTTTGACTGCCCTTCTCCACTTATCTGACAATGTCCTTGTCATCAAGACAATTTTATAATTTAAAAAAAAATTTTTTTCCCCTTTGAATCAAGGGTAGACAATCCAGTATGTCCACACAGCAGTTTATTGTTCAATTCATTCAACTAAACTTATTATTTTATTACTGATTTTCTGCTGTGTTTTTCAAAAATTCGCTTGAGTAAACTGCATGCTATAAAAATATTTTGTAATTCTGCATAATTAACCTTAACTAGGTTTAACCAGTAATTAATTTCAGTGATTCATTGGTGGAGCGCATTTGACTGACTTGTGTACTGATCAGAGCGCTCTTTGATCAAGGATCCATGATTTTTTTCCCCATCAGCATGTGACATGGATGCCATTAATCACAAATGTCGCCTTTTTAATAAATATGCAAATTTGTACCAGCTAAATGGTGTTACGGCTTTTGTGTCATTAATAAATAATGAGCTTCTGTTTTTGACATCAAAGGTGTTTAGATACAAACTGTTCATACAAGAAAACAAAACTGCGAGCAGCATTTTTGACTTGGTTTTCTTGTGATATTTTCATTAAAAGGGCTATTGTTGGTATGCTTGTCAAAAATACATTATGATCCATAACTGTCAATGCAATATCTGTAGTATCAATTATGCATTATTGTCGAATATACAGTTAACAGTTAGGTCAACATGTTAGATGCAGCAATGATGTGATACCAAGAAATGGTAATTGTAATCACTTGTGTTTCATGGCAGAAAGGCTTAACTGTGTCACCAACTAAATACATGTTGGAATAAATAAACAGCAAAAAATAGCAACGAAGACAAAGGATACACAGTGACTCAATTTTAAAAAGCACTTTCTAAATACCCAAAGTGTTTTTCTCCTTCCTATATTTATATGTTTGACAAAGAAAGCAACCTCACAGTCCACATGCTCTCTTCTAGTTGGTATTTTTTGAAAATCATTACAAATGGTAAAAGTGAGAACACATCAGCAGAAAACATAAGAACAAGAGCAAAACTAGGATATTCAGCTTGTTTTGTTTGTTTTTTTTTTTCCTGTAGGTTGTGATCATCCAACTTCAACTAAAGGCCATAAAAAAGGATAGTTTCTCTTTAGGATGTTTTGGATGTCATATTCAGAATAAGATGGTGCCATATGAAAAGCAGTTTCTGATCATCTCAATCGGAATAAGGTCATATTTGGAGTAAGCAATAACTGCATTAAGTCGTATCTTTGTTGCATTATTGAGACATGCATTCACCTTAACTTTATTAAATATTCCTATAGGAATTAGCAGCAGTCTTTGGCAGTTGCCGGCAGTTTGCAATGGATGTCTTGCTTGAATGAATCTGGACATTTTCTCTCCAGTCCGCATCTGCGGACTCCACCATCACCAGTCCTGGCTGTGAACTTTCATCCTAAGTCTCCAGGGGGTTCTAAGTATTAATGCATGCTAATGCTAACAAGCATCATGGCTCTACTTGACATTTCCTGGCGCTCTCATCTATCATAGAGCAAGTGAACACTAAAATGTGGTGTAGAATAGCTAAAACAAACAATTCAATACAATGCAAGAGAAAGGGTCGGTGGCTGAGATGGAAAAGAACACTCCTGATGTCGTGACGCTCCCAGTGTGTGTCACAGGTTTATTCAGAATATGATGATGAACATGTAAACAAGGATATTCCCATAGCTGCTGCACAAGTAAACACCTTATTCAGAATATTGCCCTTATTATAATTTTATGTTAATGTCTCCCAGCCCCTGACTGTCTACTGCAGCACCAGCCTGCTTTTGACATGTTGTCACAGTTTTCAAAAACCAAGGGGAAGCTAGAAAAGAAACTAAAATCTGTCTGAAAAAGTTATATTAGCTTGTATGCTGTAATATAAAATATCTAGTAAAAGCAAGGGAAAAAGGTGTGTAAATACTGCTGTGTCCATTAGCAGCAGATTTAATGTATTAGAATAAATTCTAAATAGAATTTGAGACAGTATATATATCTACTATAGCTCATCTACATATATATACTGTATCAATGTTTTTTTAATTGAATGAATATATTTTAATTTGGTAACACAAATTTTAGTATTTTTCCTTTTGGAATTTAGAATTGGAACGGTAAAAGTGATAAGATTTTTAGGTACTTTTATCTTAATGCTGGCTGAATTTTCCGGAAAACTGGAAATGAAGGAAATTTTCCATTTTTAAAGCAGAGAGGCAAAAGTGAGATGTTGGAGGCTGAACTGCCTGACTCTGTCTCTGGCTGAGCAATCAATCATGGGCCTCTCTGCAGTCTCTTTGATCTGAAAACAGCTGTAATCTGTGGGCATTGTTGCTAGAGTAGATTGTTTGCCAAACTATTACCATAACTGTCAGCCCAAATCGGAGAAATAATCTCATGGCCTGGGACAGATGTGGTTCCTCTGCATTATTGATATGGTCATCTGAGAGAGATGGGGAATTATAAAACATAGCTCTATTTACAAAGGGAGATTGGCTCGGTTCTTGAGAGTGAGTGAGTGAGACAGGCACCTCAAGCAAGTAAGATATGGCCAAGTTCAAAAGGGGGCGGACAACATTTCCAAGCTCTTTTAGGGTCAACTCACCCCTTGGGTCTACTTCCTCTCTGAAAATGAGCCACTAGAATACACAATCAAGTGATTTCAGAGAAGTGCCTCTGCATACAGCTGTGTGAGGACATTAAGATATGTATATATTTTTCTACTCTTTTTGTTTTTTACGGGGTTCCATGATCCCTGTGACACAACAAGACATGTAATTTCATACCCTTAGAGTTTACCATCACTGTTTATCTAAATTTGTTTTCTACATGCAGCTATTTTGTTTTACTGAAGGCAGTTGCGTGACAAATGGGGATGGGGATTCGGGGGGCAGCCTTTAGCACATTAAATGTTTCCATTACAGTGCATGGCTGTGCCTTGTGGAAAGGTTGTGAACCTGAGCTACCAATGCATGTTTATTTAGAAGCCCTGCAAATCCGGTGAGACTTGTGAGTTGCAGTCAGTTAGTGTGGCCAATAATAATAATAAAAAAAAAAATCTTAAAACTACAATACCTCAACAATATGAGCAGAAGGGCGTGTAAGGTTGTTAGTGTCAGCATTGAGACAAAAAAAAGGCTTGAGGCTATGTCGGCATATAACAGGATCGTGTTTACCTTATTTGGTTTTAACCTGAGCAAAAAAAAACCAACATGTAATAAACACAGGAAGAGACAAAAGAGAAAAGGGAAACAATAATACGCTTTACTGACTTGCATGGTATCAAGACTTTTCCTACCCAAATTACAAAGTGATTAACGTACCAATTGCCAGACTTTCCTTTCTGGAAACATGTGGCCCTTGTTGGCAAAGGGCAACATTTGGCAGGATCCTGAGAAAGCGATTACAAGCACTGGCATATGGAAGAACAAATAGTTCCTCATTCAGTGCGTCAGGTCTGTGCCATCTTCATGGACTGAAAAAAAGAGACATGATTGATGCCGATAGGTGCTCACTGGGCTGGACCCAAAAACACGGCATGACCCTTCTGTCTGCAGTGAATGTCCTTTTAACAAAATTTTTAGTAGTTTACATGTGTTTTGCTTTTTCATATTCATGATAAAGCTATTTTTCTACATACAAGGTTGTCTTTTTCAGTCATTGTTAGATAATATACATCTACAGTAAGTATCCCTTTTCTGTCATGATACACTGGACACTCTGTTTTCTTGTAATAAAATGCTAGTTCTATAGCCAAGGAATGTCTGTTTTCCTTTCTGTGTTTATGTGCAGGTCTGTTGCTGAGGACTCAGTGAATTGCTGTACTGAATTTGGTGTCATTTGGGAAAATGACACATTCCAGTAAAACTCTGGTAACAGCAAACAAAAAGATAAAGACAGGTGCAGATGCGCAAGTCATAAGTGACTAAATTTGAGTTTCCAGAACTACAAGAGAATGTAAATTTACAATGGCTTGCTTGACTTAACATTTCAAATCGGGAAAACCCCAGAGAGAAATCTTAAGAAACAGCCTCCGTCAACTTCATTACCATCTTAGCAATTTTTTTTTATCAAACCTATTGCCGGACAAAAATGTTGGACTATTTTAAAAAACCTTGTACCTGTCAGTTATGTATTTATTCAGTTTCAGTGGTGATGTTAAAAGACATTTACTTCTCTGTGCAAGGCACCTGCTTTATAATGGAACTGTGGAGAAGCTGGTGATAAGAATAGCCTAAGGGTGGTTTTGATTAAGGCTTGGCTAAGGTTTGTGCAAAACTTGTGAATATGGCAAATTACTTTCTAAACTGGCACCTTCTCAGAATAATAACATACTTCATTAAACATTGGAAATGTAAATAATGGAAGACATAGTTGTACAATATGAATGTATTGGATATTTAGAAAGAACTGCAACCCTCAGTGTCTAGTAAAATGACCTATGTTTTCCTATAGATGTTAGAAAGTCCTCATAGGCGCAACTTTAAAGGCAGCAATCATTGTTCAAGATAGTGCCAACTTCTTCGATCCACAGAGTACACCTGTTGGTTGACTTCCCTGTCATTCGTGAGTGTGCTCGAGTTTAATGGTTAACACAAAAGTATTGGGGCAAGCTCTGCAGCCGCTACATCGGATCAATGTCAAGTAAATAACCTTGTGTCTCTTATTTCCTGCTTGATATATCTGTTTCTCATTTCCTCTTTGTGCACTCTTTTTCCTCCCATACCACCTCACTGCGTTTCACAATTTTTAATGTTGCTGACAGTGACAAGCAGCATTTTAAAACATTGTGATCATCAAAAACTTGTGTATTAATATAATACAGAATACAGTTTTTAATGGACCGATTTTGTCTTTGTTTCTGTTAATACGAAAGTATAAATGTTGTGTATAAATTCTAACAAATTTCTTTTTGCATTTGTTTTTAACACAAATTGTAAATTATTGTTAATTATTGTTTGTATTCTACATTACACCATACAACATGAAAGTGGTTCTATGAAAAAAAAGCACAACAAAATATAATCTTGTTGTTAAAGCTTCAGTACTGCAGGACTGTTCTGGTGGTTGCAGGTCACATGGTCATTAAAATGAAATGGGCTTGTACTTTTAAAGTACTTTTTTTCCTACTGTTTTTTCTTCTCCGACTGTAATGTTTCATTAACATTGTGTCAGTTGTAAATGTTTCTCCCAGTGATGATCTGAGAGAAGTTCAGAAGTTAAGAAAAAAACTCATTATTCATGCTGGGACCTTGAACATCCAATATGTTGTATGATGTGGTATTTTAGAGAGCTTATCCCTTAGTTTATCAAACACTTTTCTCACAGCCACTGCAAGTTTATGGGTGTTTAAGTTTGTCTTCAAGTTTCTAAGTGATTTTTTTTGTGCATTTTCACTTAAAACAAAAAATAGTAGTAAACAGGACAAGTGCCACGTACATTTTATGTTATCAGTACATATTTGCCATTTGGTAATACAATTTGCTAGAGTTCTGGGCCACATGACCGACATACTATAATCTCAACAAGACTAACTTTTTAAAAATGTTTTTCCAGTATAGATGAATTAATATAGATACTAACAAATGATGCCTGTTGAAGATCAGTCAGGTCAAAACGTTTTACTGTAATTAAATCTGTAGTAAACAGTGGTTAGTAAAGGTAGTAAAGGCATTGTATCAGTAGCTTTATTGTTTTTAACCTCCTGTTAGACATTGGGGTATACAGATTTTCTATTTTTTTTTTAAATTAAACACTGTGTTTTGGAATCCCGACTGTCTGTTGTCTAAGGGTTAATCCTTTGTAGCATTACATCCTCAGACGAACTTGTAAACATGAACTTGTTATCTGTCCACATTGGTGTTTCACAAGCACCAAAGGGACAGAAAAGAGGTGACACAGAGGTGAAACAACAGTATACATGTTCATGGCCTTGTGCCACGAAAGACCTGAATTTACATTCGGGGATTAAAAGCACAAACATCTGTGAATGATTTTCATGTGGAGGTCATAATTCTCAAATCAAGGATCAATCCAGTTACAGGTAATTAATAGTTTATGTTGGTTGAAACTTTATTTGGGTTTAACTTTAGTATTCAAATAGCAAGTTAAAAAGAATAATTTAATATGGCCTTTATTATTATCATTAATGGACAAAATTGTTTTTTTTTTTTAATATTACCATATGGTGTTGTGGTAAATTATTGTGCAGTGGTTTACACATTTAGTGGATTCAACAGTTCCAGCTGAACAACCTTTCCACTAAGTGAAACCAGGCCCGCGGGTTTGGAAAAAAAAAAGAAAAGAAGAAGTTCACTGTGGTCCAAGGTCAGTGACCTGCTCTGTAGCTGTCTCCATTCCACCTCAGGGCACCTGCTAATGTCAGCCGTCTTTTAGATTCCCTAAATCGTGGCTTGCCATTGGTTATTTTCAGCTGCGATAAGTGATCCCAGTGACCCCAGTGGTCTGAGCACATTGCTAGTTTTTTTAGCTATAAGTCAAATGCCATAGCATTGCCTCTGGATCAAAGCCTTCAAAGTCAAACTCTACTTAGGCTTCCATTGAAATGAGAGCTCCAAGGCTAGTTAAGTGTACAGAGTCAAGAGACCAAGCTCATGGCTTGACTTTCACTCACACTACAGCCAAGTGCTGGGCACACAAACGCACATGCAAGCATGCATGCACTTGCACAACAACACAAAGCAGCAGCCTATCGCGCTTTAAATGTAGCTTAGTGAAACAGTCGCATCTGGATTCTTACTGTATGCAGAAACTATTCACCTTGGGGTCAATCATTTTGATTCCTCATAGGCTCTTTCAACTATGCTGACACAGTACAAAACCTGTTATTTTCTGACAGTTTTGAAAATATGACACAGTTGTTTATAAATTATTGAAGAGAGACAGAGGATAGATATTGTACTCTGTTCCTTCCATTCTCTCACCCAAGCCTGGTTCTGTCCACTTCCTTTTCCTGTTCCCGACATTGCTGCACAGCCCCTCCTCCACCTGACAGGATGCAAAGTCTGGCCTCTCAGCAGATAATGTGACGCACACGTGTGCTGGCGGAAGACAAGGCCATGAGCCACAAAGGTCCACTCCGGGTCCCGGATTATGATAACATCAGGAAGTGCAGAAAGGAAGAGGTGTCTGCAGGAAGTTGGCTGCCCTGTGACGGCCTCAGAGAGAGTCACACTTATCTTACGGAGGAGCCTGGGTGTCACCCTTACCAGTGAGGTGTTAATGTTGGCGCAGTTGACAGGCTTTTCAATTGGTCTTCATAACATTTTTCCCTTTAGATATCAATGCTGCTGTTGAAGCTTTGGTCCCTGCCATCAAAACGTGTGTTGAGCTTAAAATATGACATTTCAAGTAGACTATCTTAAAGAAACAAGTGAGCCTCCCTAACAGCAGTGATACTAGTATTTTCCCTGTGAGGATGGCTCAAAATGAATGTTAAGGTTGAAAAGTCCAGATGGTTTTTAAGAGCGTATTCCCCCTCCACAAGGACTCTTGATTTACGAGATTCTCTAATAGTATCTCTGTTCTGATCTGGCTTTCTTTCACCCCGCTCTCCTCTGAAGCTTTAAACTCATCAGGCTCTCTCAGCCCTGTCGTTAATCCTCAAGTACAAAGGAAAGTATGGCTGTTGAAAATTAGGATTTTTTTCCTCCTCCCTCTTCTGGTAAAAACTCCAGCTGCCTGATGAATGATAAACTGATGACTTAATTCAGGACGACTCCCCCCTGTCGTTTCCCTTTACATTCCTCAAACAGATGTAGTGTATGGTAGAAATTTGCCATGAAATTGAGAGCTGGTTGGTGAATAACTCCTCACGTGATACTACAGCGATCCAGTATGTAGGCTAAAATCAACCCCCATGCCTTCAAGGGACCCCCTAAACTTTTTAAAAAAAAGCTTTTTTTTGGCTCAACATCCAGTGGACAATCAGGTTCTATGTCTGATTTAAAAACAAAATTGGGAAGGACAAATCATAACTCATAACAAATTACATATGTTATAAAACTGCTATATGTTTGAGACTTGGAAAAAGCATAATCAGAAGGACTAAACAACCAAACTAAAAGCTTCTTTGCAACCTTATGACAAACACAACATGTGTAACTTCTGGTAGAATTCAGATTGGATCAATAGTAATTCTTTAATTCCCTGGAAGGGGCGCGTCGCCTCACTGTTGACATTCTTGATCAAATCTACTGTGCAAAACAGGAACTCAGAACATTGTTTAATGTATCTACAAAATGGTTTTTGCATTTACATGTTCTACTAAGGGTTATATTTGTTTTTTGCAACTCTGTATCCACTCATAGCATCTGAAACATCATTCAACAATGTTTGTGTTCCTGCATTCAGAGCATTTGGTTGAGGTTAGGAAGGTCTGCCATTTGGCTGAGAAGTCAACACTGCCTAAAGCACAAGACCTAATGTGTTTACTTACAGCACATTATACTGGCACCAAATCTCTTATCCGATTCCACTACTCTGATGTCAGAGTCCTGCTCCTTCCACGCCCCCACCATCGACCCTGACTACCTCTGGACCACTTGCATGCACCCATGGAACACTTCCATGATTGGAAGCTATGTTGCTGCAGCAATTGTGCTTCCCTTCTAAACATATTTGGTGAGGCAAATTGGTATCACAAAGTACCAGAGGCCAATAACATTTAGAAGAAGTTAGCTTGAGACTTTAGATTTTAATGTCCCACAATAGGGAAATTTGTTTCCTCAGCACTGCATGTCAGACAACTGAAAGCACACATACAATAGTGACAATTATGATTAGTTTCAATTTTAATTATATAGTTATAACAATTCTATATTATAATTGGCTTTAATTACAACTATATAATAGTAAAAGTTAATATACACTCTATATACATAATAAACTCGTGGAATTCACCACATTCTGTTATTTAAGGCAGTTGTGCTATGGGAATTTGAACTTTTCTGCGCCTCCATACCTGCGCCCAGAGGGCTGTAAGGTAGGTTGACTGCTATGATGTGTTGTGTTATGTGTTATTGAGATTGCAATGTGTGCATTGGCCTTATTGAAAAGCTTTGTAACATTTAGAGACTAATCATTCTGGCATCCACATTGAAAATGGGTGGAAGTTTGGTCCAATCAGTAACAGATGACATGTTGAAGTAGGCACAATATGAAAGGTTTCATGATGCTCAGAAGCAGAGGAAGGGGGTCAACATAGAGTCTTTTAAGCTTACACATGACTGACTAGTCTCTGGTGGCTCCTTTTTTTGTATGTGCATATGTGTATTTCTATGTGTTTTGATCAAAGCTAAGTCACTGTCGCTTGAAGGTATTTGAAACTGAAATTTCTGTGTTTCTGTGCTAATACTTCATAGTAGATGCAACTAGACACATAGATTTAAGTATCTATATATTCCTTATCTTTGTGTTTTTGTCTTGTATTAAATACCATGGTCCATGTGGATGCAGAATCAGGACATTTCTTTTACTTTTCTTTAAATAATCCGTAGTTTATGATAAATAGATAGACTGTATCTGATCCTTTGTTAACAAAATACATAAAAAAGTAGATTTTAAACTTGTATTCCTGCGTAGAAACAGAAACCTTCTATCTCATGGCATCAGATAGTGTTTTCAGTCTTCATGTGTCTCAGTGCCAGTTTGGAACCTCAGCTGTACAGCTGACAGTTTATTATGATCTGTCTGACAGGGTGTGCATCCTGGGGGAGCTCATAGTGTCATGAACACACACGGTGACTGTGCAATCCCTGTGCCATCTGCCATTCATGCATGCTTTTCTTACTCTGATTTCCTTGTTCACCCTTCATCTAATTCTTACAATAACACGTTCCATTCTGATACTGTGTCTCCCCCTCAACGTAATCTTCATGAATAATAAATCCCCACACTGAAATAAGTGTATGCTACATGGTTTAATGGGCTTACGCATTCATTGTCTCCTAATATCTTATCCTCCATTACTGATGTTGGTGGCATAGTGTTTTTCTTTTTTCTTTTTTACTAATACAAACAAAAATGTTTTGTGTATTGTTTTAGTTTCATTTCTTTTACTACCAGGCTGTACCCACATTTCAAAAGACATATATGTGGCCAGATTGCTGAGAAGTAAGCATTAGTTTACTGATGTTATATTCCAGCATATTTACTGCTTTTTAATGGCCCCTTAATCAGTTTGCGTTATATACTAAGACCATTTGTTAAAGCACTGCGACACCACTATATGCAAAGACACCCTAAACTAATTTTGTGATTGAGGCGTTTATATTTGCTATGCAGTGTCATTCTACAGAGCAATTCTCTGGTGGAGAGGGAGTGAAACCAAGGCAAACTCACTGTGACAGGGACAGGTAATTTAGGAGGAAAGTAATTACTTAGTTACAGCTACAGTTACCAATTCACAATCCTTGTCATGGATAAGGAGAAGAATTTGTGCGCATTTCTTATCAATGAAAAAGCAATTAACATATCAAAATATTTGCTGTCTTTTGTCCCAAAACATATATGTAACACACCTTCTGTCTAATTGTGGCCTATACAGGCATAACCATGACAAAAGGGGTCACATAATCATCCACTCTGCCCATTTACTTTAAAGTTAAACATGTTATTGATATAACTTATGGCTATATTTTTTGGTTTTAGTGCCCTCCAATAGTGGTAAAAAGAGAAAGGAAGTGACGCACAACAATGTCCTTCTTCCTGTTATCGCACGAACGGAGCTAAAGGTGTAACACTATAAGCTAAAGTACAGCTGAAGTCAACAGAATGTTTTAGTTATTGACCTGGCAACAAAGCCTGCAGAGCCTGCATTTGCTTTGTGAGTGGACCTGTAAATCTGTTGTCAAAAGGCAGTTTTTATTTTGCTGTGTATGTATAAACGGGGTCTTGACTTTCTCATTATTTATATTTTCTCCATTGGACCATAACACCAAAGAGTCAACAGAAAGAAAGAAAAAAACAAACAAAAGAACAAACAAAACAAACATGCAAACCTGGCAATGGTCTGCATCAGGATAACTAGAGTAGAAGAAAACCTTTCATAGGAGGATTCAGAGTGATTAACTCATACAAATACTTCTACTTTTCTAATACTGCTAATAAGACTCGATACCATAAAACTGTTGTGCATCCCGAGTATTTCTTGCTATCTGGGTTTTCCCACATTTTTTAATATATTTTCAAGCACATTCTATTGCAAGAGATAGGATTATTTTATTCTACTACAGTATGTACAGTATCTCTCCCGCAGTGTGTCGTGTCCTGAGTGAGTGAAGTTCCCAGCAGGCTTTACTCATCATGCTGTCACACTGTGTCGTTAAAAAAAAAAGATTTAACAGTCAATGTCAACAGAGGACATGACTCTGTAGTGCTGAATTATTTTTTTGTTCTTGTATTAAACAAGGACGAGCATATATTCTTGTGTGTGGAGGTGAAGATTGTAAAAACAAAAAAAGACCTGAAACAAAAGAACAGCAATGGCATTACAGTGCAGTTGCATAAACTCAACACCTACAGGCAATTAAGAGTGACCAATTAACCTAACCCCCAGTTTGCATGTTTTTGGAATATAGGAGGAAGCTGGAGTATCCGGAGAGAACCAACGCAGGCACAGGGAGAACATGCAAACTCCGCACAGAAACGCCCTGACCCAGTATTGAACGCAGGACCTTCTTGCTGTGAGGCGACAGCGCTAACCACTAAACTCAAATAATTAAACTTTGATTTAAGCTTATAAAATTAACATGTTAAGGGAAATCTTTGGAGGTAGCAGTGTTGCACATGAAGTATAAATGTTAGTACTTGTTGCATGTTTTGCCTATTTTCAACACAGCTAAATTATTAGATAAAGTGATGGAAACTGGATGATACTCCAATGGCTTCGTTGGCCACTGCATTTGATTTGCAGTTCTGCATCATAAGACGAAGGGATTGGGACATACAGTTGCTTCTACATTTGTCTCCACCATAAAAGACAAAGAACCCATATTGGTGCTAAATTACTCTTTTATTTAGTGTGTAGACTCTAGTGCTCTGTCACCTTCTGCCCCCGACTCTCTCTAACATCCTTTTGGGTTTTGTTCACCTCTCGTACTTTGCCGTCATTGTCTTGAGACTTTTGTCAGCTTGAGCCTGGAGGGCATCGGAGCAGCAGGTTTGTCCTGAGATTCTCAGCCCTGGGCTTTTCATTACAACAGTATCTGACTTACAATTTCAGGCGACACAAGGAGACACAAAGACATGTATGGAGGCAGAAATGGCTGTAAAAGTCATGACTGGTAACCTTATCCGCCCATGGTCATGGGTCACTTGGCAAGTGCACGTTGGAATTCGCCTCACTAGGAAACCCCTTTCCAAGATAAGTAGAGTGAATGAGCGAAGTGGGTAGGGGGGGACACGCAGAGGTGAAAGAGTGAGACGAAGCAGACTGTGAACATGGTGTTACAACAAACCGTCTGTACCATTTGTCTTTTTAAGATTTCGAGGTCGCTTAGTGACACATCACCTTGACATTATATGTGCTTTATAGAATTGACAATTTTGAATTAGAGGAAAGCAAAAATACAACACAATTCAAAATGAAAATGGCTTTTAATTGGACAACAAATTAACTCTGAAGTTGTACTTTATGACATCAATAACTATTTGTCCAATTTCCTGGATAGAAAAAATCCAGGAACTGCTTTTCCTGGAAACAAGATTTGTAGCTTTTATTCAAGTTATGTGATGTTAAACTGAATATTTAATTGTAGGTTTTCAGTGTTTCCTTATTGATTGTAATATTTTTAATGATTCTTGACTATTATATCTACAATAAGAAAGTGCTTTAATTTACTGCAGTACTGTAGTACAACCACCTCCTGTATTGTGTCATCAGCTTGATCACAGGCAGGAATTCAACTGGCGGCTCTCGCCATATTTTCTGCCTTGATGCATCTGAAAATCGTACTTCCATTGGCCACTGCAGCCTTGGAGCCGAACTCTCTACATCTCAGCCCCCAGCGTGGCAAAGTTTGGTCAACTGTAGTGTATTTAATTGCACTTGAAAATGACCAATAATAATGACGGAAAGAGTCATTTTAAAGTCTGATCCTTGTTGATTGCATGTGCAACTCTTAACAGAGGTAATACAGAACAAAGGTGGGTCACTTTTTGTATTTTCAGCTCAAAAACTCATGCAGGTCCTCATAGTTCTGGCGGTGGGAAATACTGTTCAGCCTAATACAGACTCTCAGTCACAATAATGTAGCACTGGACTGTTTGACCAACCCACTGCAAAGCTTCATGGGATGGCCAGTGGACAGCTATCAATCACCCTAGAAACCCTGTTTTTATTACAGAAACATGTAGCGTTCTGTCTATTGTGTATGCAGTGTGTATTTTGGCTTCATGTATGACACCAAGCAATGAGGTCAGCTGGTAAAACCTCACTTGACATATTACATCTAATTTTACCAAAATCAAGCGAGCTCTTGGGATGTGAACTTGCACAACAGTGTTATTAATGTTACTTATTCTACCCATCCAAAGGGAATAATCCCCTCCAATAATTTGGTACTTACACAAAATATGTGATATAAGTATCAGCCTGCACCCACAATACATTAAACTGTATTTTAAAAAACTATCATTCTGAATTAAATACATTTTTTTTTCTTGAGCTGATGAATGAGATAGTTAATGAGTGAGACAATTTGCTTTTTTGTAATACATCACTATAGCACAGTCCTGAAACTGTCACTGTATCAACCCAAACATATATTCTTCTACAAGTATTACCAAATCATGGTTTGTATTACAAAATACGCGCTTTTATTTTCCTAGATGTGTTACACCGGTAAGTACTAATGCATCATGCTTTTAGAAGTGGATTTGTTTATTAAACTGGCATCAAGTCCATGTTTTTGCTTATCATGTTTGTCCTGATGTGTGACTTTTGTGCCAACCAAAAACCAAAAAACTAAAACATGCTGCCGGCCAAGTGGCCTTGCCCCTGAACTTGCAAAATGTCTGTCCTGACCTTGACCTACGCTCCCCTCCTTCAAGTCTTCTTGAAGCTACACATGACAATACATATACAGACTAGATAGTATTATGTAACGTCTTCAGCTCACGCCTAGGCTAGAAAAAAGACAATGGCTTTTTGTATTTACTCTCATTTCCTTCCCTAATTGAGTCGCAGACAAAAGTGAAGCAATACAAAGGCTTATTTGTTAACTACAAGAAACACCTATCCAAACACATTGTGCAGAGACATACTGGAGCAATTTATAACCCTCTGAAATCTGGTAGTTGTAGGCTTACTCAAGTGTAGTCAATTTCCACTGAGAGGTCAAGCCTAGCCTAGAATGCCTAATATTGTAATAATCAGGACTGAATTATTGAAGTATCGTTGTTTTTTTTAGATGTCTGAACATGTGCAAAGAATTCACTGTCACTTCATCAGTATGAAACAGTGTGTGCCTGTGTATGAGTATATTATTATATAATCTTTAAAGTTCTCAATTTTGTCAATTAGAGGTGGAAAAAATAAAACACCAGGTATCCTTCATGGACACAAATAAGTGCCGTATCACAGAAGCATATAATGTTACATTCATCGTGTCACCGCTAAATATAATGTTTCCCATTCCTTAGTGTCAACAGTCCCATGTCCCATTCAGTTATATAGTCCCATATGAGTGTACTTACAGATTTCTTCTATCCTGACATGTTCTTGAGCTATTGCAATCTTCTTGGCAGGCAGCTTGATTAACCGCTACAGTCCTGAATGTGTTATGAAATGATACAGCTTCCCTTTCTGTGCTGATGATCTGTTGGTTCTGTAGGTGTTAGTTATTTCTCTATGTTTTGTACCGCTTCCACCCATTAACATGTAACACTTAGGAGATCGCTGGGTAAATGATCGACTCACATGACAGTTATGGGTCTCTGGCTGCTGATGACGGGGTGCTTTAAAGACGCAGTAAATTATTTTGAAAGTAAAAGCAAAGCCGGGCGGGTGCAGGGAGTAAGCATGCCATTAACATTTTCTCTATTAGGATATACACACTACACATTTCATTTAGCTGACACTTGTGTGGGCTTCTACAATTTAGGAAATATGAGGCTCTCCACCTCACATTGCAAACCCATGCTTGTGCATTACAGGAGCCATTTGAGGGCTTGAAAACAAGGTTTAAAATGGTTAATTGGAGGAGTGAGGGTTTTATTGAGGAGCAGTCTTTTGTTGCATACTTTCCCAACCCTTTGACCCACAGGCAAACACCTGGTATTGGGTCAGGTTACAGCCAGGCTCCGAGGCGTGCAGGTCAAGACCTAGTGATTCGCAGACCCCTAATCCCTTGCACGGCAACATATTTGACTGAAGGGGCTGGAGAGACAGTCCCAGACTTCATACATAATAGCATCTTTTTTTGCTTTGCTTGCCATTTCCCTGTCTTTTCCCCACTCCCTCAACAAAGTGAGGATTTAACACTTAAAGGATGTTGAAAAGGTTTTGCGGTGCATTAACCTGCTGTGATTTATAAGCTCATTGAATTACGAGGAATACATAGTCTGGTTGCACCGGTTTGTGTGTGTGTGAGCATATACAGTATGTGTGTGAGACAAGGCAAGGCAAAAGGAAGAAAGTGAGAAGCCCATTGCTTTTTCAGACCTTTTTCTTGGCTGTTTATTTTTTTAATTGCCCCCCCCATTGCCCCAGTTGCCATTTAGGGAACTGTCGGGGATATAATTCTATATTCTTCAGCATCAACAATTCCCCAGTCAAGGCTTAGATATTAGTGTAACAAAAGATACTGTGGCATTTTGACTGGACATAAGATGTATTAATTGAGAAGTGCAAGTGTCTAGCAGAATTTCCTTTCTCTTTTTTGTTCTTGGGATATTGGAATATGGTGCTGTATTTTCTGGCTGCCAGGAGAGGTGAATGAAAGGCTACTGAGCTGGAGCATTATGTGAAAATGCACTCCTACCAATTCAGTATTTTGACCTCAGGGTGCATGCTAATTACACTATGGATTATTCTCCCAGGCAGTGCAGTGATAAGCACACCAGGGGGAGCAGTTATACTGTTATTTTGATCCCAAATCAGAGAGAAGATAGGCTTGGAGTTCCGCTCTAAGATGTTTTCAGAAGCAATAGAATAGATATTTCTTGCACCATTACATACATGAGCACACTTTTACAGGAGACCTGCCTCACAGCCTGCACAATTGCCCTGCCTCAAGTGGCCCCTGCTGCTCCCATCTCAGAGGATTTCAGAGTATAATCCTGCCTGACTCATGAACAACATGCTCGTTCACACAGGCTCCTGGCTTACGGTTATTAAATTGTGACCTATCACTATGGCTGTCGACAAAAAAAGTTGAACAAATGAACAAAAAAGATCTTACCTGGTGGTAGTTACGGTAGAGAAGTTTATTTTCTTCGCTACACTTCAGGCTGCGTTTGTGAGTCTGTGTGCACCCAAATTGATGATTGCAGTCACATTACTCAGCACTTCCACACTGCCTGTCAGATAAAAAGAAAGATGCACAAAGAGCGAAGCTACTGTCTGTCCGCTTCTTCGTATCAGCACTTTCACAATTTCATTATCACAAGGCTGATACGCCGTTGCATGTGACAAGAACAGCCGGCACACTGACAACAAACCACAACGTCAACAGCTAAACATTCCCAAAGTGACAATTCATGACAAGCAGTTATGTCAGTGAATGGAGATACAACTTAATATACATGCTCTATGCTCACGTGGTGCCTTCATGATTTTGCATGCATACATGTATATTTAAGCAATTTATTTATTGTTTTTGGCACATCTTCATCATAGCGGTTTCATTTATGGTGCTGTGGCAAAGAGTGTCTGGTAATCTCATACATTTATGAAACATTCAGTATGATGGGATGGATTTCATTTCTGTTACTCTCACATCTTTAGAATTCTCTCTAGACTTTGTAAATTGGAAATGCATCAACTATCTTGCATTAGGGACATTTTTTTTTCCTATTTTTGTGTTCTATTCAATAGACCTTGAAACCCAATGTATATGTTTTAAAATTTAATGAAGGGTTTTATCACACTGAGTGTACTTCTTCACATTTGGTGGAAATTAATCCTCACATTTTATTTTATTTTACGTTATTAACAAAGATCACAAACTTAAAGCATGTGTTAGTGTGCTTATACAGCTCTGTGTGTGCATGTGTCTGTGGGGAGAAGGGGGTTGGTGGTGGCTTAGGGTCCTCTCTCCTCATTTTTCAGGATCCGGTAAATGGCTCTATTACCACACTTCTCTAAGTTGGTTATTGCTCCATATAACTGACATACGGCACAGCCTCCATTTTTGTCCCAGACAGTTATGGGCCTGTGGTGATCATGTGAGGAATTTCTCTGGTGCCCTTGGTTTTATAGGATGTGTGTCTTACAGCTCTGATAAATACACCTATTTGAGCAAAGTATCTGAGAATACTAGCAGCCTGTGCTGCTTTATCCTGCTCTTTTTAGCAAACAATATAACAACCACCCTGAGATCGTGAGGCAGGTGTTTTAGGACATGACAACAAAGCTGGCAATTCTACATCTGACAGATGTTCTTTCAGATACAGATCAGGGAAAAGAGGCTTTACAAGCTAGAGATACTGTGCCCCTAATAGTGATTGCTTAACTCTGACTCTCAGGATCCCTCTCTTTACCCCTGACTTACTGTCTCAACTCTTCTGCTGCAAGTCACATTGCCTTTCCTGTGCGCTTGGCCTTTCCCTTCCTGCGGGAATTACTCTAAATTGTGCTGCAGTGAAACAACTGTTTATTAAGTTTCCACTCTGTTAATTTTTCCACTTTGAATTCTCGGACGGTCAGGTTTTCCATGTCAGTTTCCTCAACTCCTCCAGTCTCAATGACAAATAAATCATTGTGAGATTTAAGAAGGTTTCTTGGGAAACTGTCTGCTATAGTCCCTCATATATACACACACACACACACACACACACACACACACACACACATATATATATATATTTTTTTTTTTT
>KV751345.1:6132494-6146844 GCA_001698575.1 Mola mola
AGCTGATTTAATTCCAAGGCTAAATATCTCTTCACGTTTCACAGATAAATACAGAAAACAAAACTTGTGTGATCCTAATGCAGAATTAATTTCTGTTTCGGTTTGTTCTTCACTCACACATAAAAACATACAAAGCAAATAAATAAATAACAAAGCATGTGAACCTTCCTAAAAGATGGAGGCGGGGGGAAACAGAGCCATTTACTCTTCTGATTTAAGGCTTCTTTATTCCCAATTGTTAAATACTAATGATTGGCCCCCATTTTGAGCTCAACCCCCGCCAGAGGCCTGTTCAGGATCTCCACTGAGGCATTTGTGTGTGTCTACCCTGCTTCTTTCTTCCACTCTTAACCACACAGGCTCAACTTCACAGGACAGTCGACAGCCCGTGGACAGCAGATGAAAAACTATGGCAGCATATCCTGGGCCTGTTATGTCCTCAGCTAATTAGCAAAATGGTGTCCTTTCTTTTCTTTTTAAGCATTTATACTTGAGAGACAATAGGACAGAGAGGAGACGGAGAATGGGGGGGGAAGATAGTGAGGGAAGGAGAAAGGAGACGGGGTAACGCTGAGAGCCAGAGGAGGAGTGACTGAGAGGGAGGAGAGGCATCTGAGCTTTTGGCTGTGCTGTTTTCAAAACACACTGCTGAAAGCCCTCAGTTAATTCATGGCTTTTGTTTTTAGATCTTTTGTGTTTGCCAGTCTGACCATATAACATCATACATCTGGTCTATAGATTTTAGGGGGCTTCCTCGCTCAGGGACCCATAGAGTCCTCCTGGGCTCAAATTTGAGCGGTTGTGTAACATAAAAGCACCTCAAGTGTGAGCTGAGGGAGGATGCAGAGAGCCAGAAATGGGGATAGATGGCTGGTATGTGATGTGTGCACCAATCGCTTTACTCTTTTCTGCACTATGTATGAGAATTAAAAGGTCTGCCATTAAAAAAAGGTAGAAAATTGAAATAATCTTTCAACACTTAATTGACAACCACTACTAGGACCTTTTTAAACAAACATACCACTTTTTGTGCATATCCTAAATTCAGTATTTCAGACTGTTTAAGCAAAATTAATTGGCTGTTTACTTGACAGTTCTCTTTCGTATTCGTGAATGGACTTGCATTTTTCCAGCATTTTTTAAAGTGTACGACTCCTTAATGTGAATTACAACACATTTACACATTGCTTATTAGGAGCAGTAACCATTCACATATTCACCCATACACCAAAGGCTATGATGTCGGGGCTGTTTAAGGTTATGTATCTTGCCCAAGGTAACTTCGACACACTGCTTCCAGCCCACGCAGTCGCGGATCAAACCGCTGATCTGGTAGGTGAATGCTGTACCCTCTGAGGCACATGAACCTACTGATGGCAGTCAATCTTAAAAATAGTTTATACACCACTCAGTTAAATCTGAGACTTACATGATGCATGTGAGCATTAGCGGCATCTAGTGGTGAGGTAGTAGAAGAACTGAGGCGTCAGTCTGTATATGATCCTCCATTTAGAATAACTTAGGTTAACAAACTTCTACCAGACAGCTGACAAAAAACTCCTTGTACTCCTTCTTCTCTGTTACCTTTTACTCAGGCTTTTTTTTTGTTCTCAGCTACCACAGTAACATGGTGGTGCAAGATGATGCCCTCCGTGGAAGGATGACTGCTCCCATTTATATTTAAAACTTTTTAGTTTAAGAGTACTTATACAGTATGGTTTGTCAATTAAAGTGATTACACACTAATTTTAACAAGGATACAGACAGACAGATACAAAGATTGTATTACGTCTGCTGATATAGCCTAAAATTATTCATAACCTGGCCAAATTTTTGAATTAAAGTGATTTTTTATTCGATGAATGGGTATCTTCTGGTTGCAAATGACACAAGACTGTGGCAAAAAACTGCAAAACATTGTTTTAGAAATATTAATGAAATCTGGATATACGGTCTATTTTTATTTCTTTTCCATTTTTGATAAAATATTCCATGTTCAAAATCATTCACATCATTTTTTGATAATCAGTGGGAAAGCTTTTATTTTCTATCGCAGCTGTCAAATGGTTTTTATAATTGGTGACAAGTTTTTTGCATTTTTCCACTGGGATTTTGGACCACTCCTCTTTTTCTTAGATCTCTGGGACCTTGAGGTTGGTAGGCTTCCTTGCCATCACTCTGGCCTTCAATTCTCTCTACAAATTCTCAATCAGATTCAGGTCAGGACTCTGGCTTGGCCACTCCAAAATGTTGATTTTGTTTTTGGCCAACCATGTCTGGACCACTTTGGCTGTGTGTTTCGGGTTGTTGTCTCGTTGGAAGTTCCATAGCGTCCCCAGGCCAGGTTTTTCTGGAAGTTCTCCAAGTTTTGGTCCTGAATCTTGATGCAGTCCAGTTTTTTTCGGGATGTCATTTACTTTCACGACATTGCTTGGTCCGTTGGCTGAAAAACACCAAAGCATTATATTCCCACCACCATGCTTGACTGTTGGGATGGAGTTCTTGTTGAATGCTTCGCCCTTTTTCCTCCACACAAAAGCCAAAGCCTTATGTTCAGACAATTCAGTTTTTGTCTCGTCAGACCACAGAATCAACAACCAAAAGCTTTCTTTTTTGTCCAGGTGAGCTTTTGCGAAGGATAGGTGACCTTTTGTATGCTGGTCTTCAAGACATGGACTCGCCCATGGTTGGTGTCCCCGGAGGCCAGCCTTGTGTAATGTCCACTGGAGTGTCTGCCTTGAAATGCTCGTCCCAGCATTACTCAGATTATTCAGGATGGCCTTAGTGGTGATCCTTGGATTCTTCGTAGCTTCCAGCACTACCATTCTTGTCAGTGAAGGGCTCGCTTTTGCCTTCCTACCATGTTCTTTAAGATTTTTAACTGTGTGAAACTCCTTCAACTTTCTACCAATGCTTTGCACAGTGGCCACTGTTCTTGAAAACATTTGGAAATACCTTTTAAGCCTTTACCCCTCTTATGAGCATCAACAGTGTGCAACCAGAGGTCCTCACTGGGCTCCATGGTTTTAGCCATAAAGTACACATGTTTTCAACATTAAACGAGACTCACAAAGAGCATTAATAGATGGTTTATTGAGGTTAATAAATGCAGTATTTATTATTACAGTAAGTAATTATTATTAGTTATTGTTACAGTAAGTGGCTGTATGTGTCAAAATGTTTCTCATTAAAATATTTAACAGTGATTTAATATTTGGAAACTACTGAATAAGTATCTTCCATGTGGACTGTTAATTAGTGATTGCATGACACATTAAGTAAATGTATATGTAAACATAAAAGTTAATAAATACTTAATTAATTAATGCATTAACTAAAGTTAAGTAATGTACCCTTACTGTAAAGTGTTACCAATTAAGTCAATACTTTTTTTAAATTTCAATCCATTCCCTTGTTACTAGTTTATAATCAAGTGTTACAAACAAATTATATGTCCCAGGCTATAGTTAGCATAGTTATGAAGTTCAGTTTTTTCTTTGTCACACCAAAAATCTGGCTCGTCTAGGGATTATAAAACATTACAAAACAGGATGTAAAATGAATCAATTCAAAATAATAGCAGTCCATTTCATCTTCATAAAGAGCGTAATTTCTCATCCCCTTGGCTAGCAGGGGCTTATTCAGTTAATTAGTTAAACTAAATGTTTGGAATGTGAAATACTCAAATGTGAACTCAATCTGTGTGCATCATCCACATTCCTATTTATATTTAAATTAATATCTGTTTTATATTATTACACTTGACTAAGTATTGTACAATTCCCCATAAAAAGTGGCAAAACAAAATTAAACTCTTCTATTTTAGTCAGGAGCACATTGAAATGTCCCCATTTATCTTTTTTACATATTTCCCAGGTAAAGATTGTAGCTCTTAGCTTAGCTTAAGACTTGCGTTGTTAAAATATTGCATAGTTCTGTGCTATATTCATTTTTAATCATCCTACATTTACACAGCTTTAGTTTCATCCATGGATCATCGGTCAACATCTTTATACTAAACACGGATTCTCTGAACGCACAATTTTTGATCTTTTCATTATTGAGAAATTTCATTATTATACCCATAATTACTGAACAACTTGCACACATGTCTCAACCGAGAGCCACTCATTTGTTTATCTCAGGTAATTAGTTTTCTTAGCAACTTATTTTCGTTGTACCTGAAACGTTACTTAGAGTTTCTGCTATTAAATGATGCAAACAGAATTATTTTGAATGTACCCAACTTGAGCAATGCAATCCAACGCAGTTACACATAGCAATTTAAAGCATTGAGCATCGACCATTTGTGACGTTTAAAGCCAAAAAGTGCTCTATCTCGCATATCTCCAAAACTCCTGGATTTCCTGGATCCAGATCTGGTTCTGGATCATCTCTAAATTTGATAAGATCAAAGTTGGGTCAAGACCCACCTCTGATAAAATCTTCAAATCTGTCCATAAAAGTTGCTAATTCTGCCATCAGAAAAAAACAAACTCACAGACAGTAAACCATAACCTCCATGGACGAGGTAATAGCCATGTCTCCTATGTTTCAAAGACTGTCTTACCGTATTACTAATGGTCTTTTCCGAATATTAGTCAAGTGTTACTTCCTTTTCTTTAACCTTAACTTAAACCATTGCAGAATTGTTTCAACCGTAAACAAAAATCATTAACATTGAACCACTTGCCGAGTTCAAACGATGCTGATCAAGCCTGTAATCACAAGATATGTCTGTATTTTCAAGTTTATTTGAGCTACTTGCAAATGTTGTTTCGCCAGTGCTGAATAATGGAGGATTATAAAATAGGGTTAGGATTAGGGTTAGACTACAACAACTATGGTGGAGTATATGGTTTCACAACAATCTGTTCTCATCCAAGGTTGTCACATACCAACATTTTGTCGCTCAAGTTACCCTTTGCCGTGCCGACGAATGTGCTAATCCTTCCCTTTAGCATCTCTGGCAATGCCAGGGCCTGTGCTCCACGAATCTTACCCTGACATGGTTTGTGTGGCTTTGGTTAAATTTAGCCACAAAGGATTTTTCAAGGAACATTTCATTATTTGGCACAAAATTACTTGGTTAGATTTTAAGAAAAGGTTACTGACATCACATTTTGAACGGGATATGAACTGTGGGATCTTGGGTAAAAGTCCTGTGTGTGACTCTCCACTGAACCCAGTGAACCAAGATCTTAATTTAAAAGGAGTTTACCAACAAAACCAAAACATCAGCAAAACAAAAATAATTCCAATTAATTGACCTATTTCTGGAATAAAAATCCAACTTTGTTATACTGGCTGTAATATCCTGTCTGTAATGTTGATACTGATAACAAAAATTGCACTATGCCCTTATGTTCTTTTAAATAAGTTAAATGATGGGTTCCATTTTTTTTGTTTCTAGATTTTGTATTACTTCACATGCATTGTAAATAACTGGACCAAAGGAGTTTATAGTCAGATTACTGAAATGATTTGATTTGCATATTAACGTACTAAATTTAGTTCATGCGATAGGACCAATGTTAAGAATAACATCAGGGATGATGCTGCTACACTAGGCTTTGGGTACCTGAGCAAACAAGAAATGTAGTTGTGAAAGTCTAAATCATCATCCATAAATTTAGATTGGGGATGGTGGAATCCCCTCTGCCTGCTTTTAATCCGATGGTATGATCTCTGTCTGACATCACAGAACGCTGAAGATCTAAACGGCACTTTTTTTCTAGCCTTAACTGTATTGGTTTAGTGGCACAGGAAACTCACAGGCCAATTGCATGCATTGTAAATGACTCTTACATGATGGCATTTAGCCAATCAGATCTGTGAATACTGAAGTGCATTGCGCCAGGAGTAAATGAGTTACTGACAAGGGAGGGATGGCAGGAGGAAGGAACAGTGAGTCGTAGAAATGCCAGTAAGATAGAGAGTAGGGATGTCATGGTTTCTTATCCGTAAGAAGTGTAAAAACTACAAGATTATGGTGTCCTGTGGTGAAATGCACTGTCATGTTTTGTGTATGAGCGGCGCACTTGTTAGGGTTCTAACACGTCAAACATGTTGCACCATCCTCGAGATAATCATCCATCCGTCTAAATTAAACTTGCTAATGTACGCTGGCCAAATACTCCATCAGAGCAGTGGGAAATGTCCTTTTTTTTTTATCTTTCTCTCTCTCTCTCTCTCTCTCTCTCTCTCTCTCACTATTAACCATTATAAAATAATTTTGAATAGCCAAACTGGATAGAGTTGATGATAATGATAAATATTTTAGTTGATCAACTGTATTAGAAACCTTCCAAAATGATACTCTGGTTGATAAGAAAGGCCGCTACAGTTCATTTTAAAATGTTTCAAAAATTCAGTATAAAGGCCAGGCTTGCCTGTTGTTGTTTTTCTTTCTTGTCTGTATAAAATGAAACAAGACACAAATGATGTTGTGTCATAATACACAGAAAAAAAACATTCATGTGTGACAGGGGGTCTTTAAAGCTGCAGTCTGCGGTACAGGACAGCAGATGTAGCCAGTGCAAAATTAATTATACGTAACAAATTATTATTGGCCAATGAATCCCACCTTATTTGGCGAAAACCAATATCAGCCGATACCAATATTGAGCCAGTATATTGGTGCATCTATATATGGTGTATTGTGAGTGGTGAGCTAGAGCCTCACAGGCTATTGTTTAGTCTTCAAATAACCTGAAGCAAAGTATATGAGGGTCAAGGAACTACACCCAATAAATCAATATGAAATGTAATAAGAGAACAAAAAAGGCCTTTGAAAAATGGTGACTGCATTTGCATGGTGCACGTACTGCATAAACATTTACACAAGCCATGCAAGCACATGCACACATGAGGATGTACACACGTGAAGACACAAAAAGATTACTAACTTTACCCCAACAATGAGATGCATGGTAAGAAGAAACCCCAAATATGTAGTTGGGTTATAAATTAGGAGCTATCAGCATTGCAATGTATATTAATAGTCGCACCTTTTTTTAATGAGTTTGGCATTGGCAGCTGAGAAGAAATACAAGTCATCATAGCACAGCTCATGCACGCCCCGATGAAAGAACCCATAATAAATCTTGTGAGAACGGGGCTCACCATAAATATGTATCGCATAAGGCATCTGTTTTACATTCTGCATATAAATCAGCCATAGTGCTGAATAGCAATGAATCAGATGCTCGACGCTTGATTTGATAACAAATTGACTCTGAACTTGGGAGGGGAGAATTTAAAACCTTGGAAGGAGTGGGAAGCGCTGGGGTCACTTAAGACCAGGGAGACTCTGAACAGCTTCTCTTCTACCAGATAATGGTGCATTTTTCTTTCTGGGTCAGGTGTGGGACTAATCTCCTCTGTGTTATCTTTATTGTTGACTGCCTTGGCTCCCACGTGTCACATACGTTGACATTACCACCACCTCAACTGGTCAGAGTGTGACAATGGTGTGCAACCATACAGTAAATGGCATGGACATCTATATAAGGTAATCCTCTTGTCATAATATTGTAATTTTCAGAAAGAGAGCCTATAAATTACATGAAAAGGTGCTGGTTTGGGTCTGATTACTCTGATCCAATGCATTTAGATTTTAAGGTTAATCAATCAAGAAATTTTAGCCATTAAAATTTTGCCTCTTATATCCATGTTTGACTAAATTTTCCCTAGATTTGTTTGATTTGTTTTCAAATATGCGCAGTGCGGTGTATGATATGCACCATTTCTTCTGTGTTATATATATTTGATGATATATGGTGACTTTATTTTTGGGAGCACGTGTATATCAGCGGTTTAAGCTCTGCTTTTTCTAACCAACCAGTTACATGCCTGCAGATAATGTTATGGATAGAGTAGCCCAAGACAGGATGATACAACCAGCAGCAAACTTTGAACAAGACAAGCTCAATGGAATGGTCTTGTTGATTTTGATTTCTGAGAGAATATCATTTTGACGCCAATGTTGTCATCATAGTACCTAGGACAAGGTCACCGAGTGAACACAAAAACATGGAAAGTAAAGCAATGGTTAACTAGATTATACTGTACTTAAAACTAGAACCCAAATGTCACTGCAGTTTATCAGTGTTATCGATTTAAACGATTGACATTAGAGTGTTTCTCCCAGTATTGTTTTTGAAATACAAACAATTCATATGATGATACAATACTATATATCTACTTGACTAGCATAGAGCTACATGCATATACAGTGTATGATGGGAAAATAACTCTAAAAACTATAAACTATAACTATAAAATATTAAAAAAACAACAACGTGGCAACAGGGTGAGACAAACTGTACAGCATACTTAACCATGATGTTGGTTGATTCGCAAAAGGAAGACATAACCATCAACAGAGAGCCAAATGGGAGATCTCTTCGCAGACATACAAATTATCGTGTGATAGCAGTTGGGGTCTAACATCTGCCTGGGAAATCAAATACCCAAGGAACAGATGTTCATACAACCAGTGGTGTTATTTTCTTTACTTCAAATTGCCCTCGGCTGTAATGGCCACATTCAAAAATAAGTTGCGTCAATTCAACAATCTTTCCTTTCTGATTTACTGGCATGGACACCTGTAAGATGCAAAGCCATGCATTTTTTAAAATTTTTTTTCATTTTACACAGGTTTGTAGGTGTGACAAATTGATGTTGTGGCTGTAATACCAAACAAACAGACTTCTACCCATAACAGAGAAGCAAACCATCCATAATGCACATAACTAAAAGTAAAAATTGTATTGTATTGCAGATATTGTTTTACTGTGCATTTTTTACACTATAAGTCAAATTTTAGAGTACACTTCAAGAATGAAAAGATGGTTTTATAATGACAGTGAATTACTATGTGTAATGTTGAAAGATTGCCCTGAAGAGGCCCTGACAGTTACAACACAATGAAATTTCACCAAGCACTACAAACCAAGACTTCAATGGTGAGGGAGACAAAGCAAGTGTCTGGGATGGCATTGACTTAAGCACTTTGCCTGCCTCAAGGCAGCAGTGATCACAGGGGAAAGGTAAACGTTGAAGCCATCATTGATGCCGACTTGGAAATTGGCTGCCACGGTAGTTTTGGCGTTATCGTAGACTCAAGGCTACACACAGCTATTCTCCACCACACCAGTCAGCTTTTCCGTGATGATGTCTGACATGCAAAGACAGAGGAGCACACTGGACTGCATCTCCCAGCAGCACTGAAGAAATGACTGTAGTTGTGATGTGGCTTTCGTTTGTGAGAGCTGCCCAGCAGTCGGTGGCCAGAGTTAGATTGCATGGCCTTGCACGCTTTACTTTTAGCTCATCCTTTCAGTCATCAAGGCGGTTTTCAGTGCCTTTAGTTACCGTCGGTCTCGATGTAATAATGTAGTCACGAGGTAGCGACCTAGCTCTTGGAATCCCTCATCTCATCTACACTGAGCAGCAGCTGTCTCAATCATCGGGCCGAGCGATGGCTTCGCACCCTACACACTCTGTCCCATTACGTTCATGAGGTGATCTTCGGCTGTGGGCCATCCTCTGACATGGCAGCTGGGTGCTTGTTCTAACACTGTGCTAGTACTACTACTAAATTGAAGAGTATCAACACAGAGTTTACATTTCACTGTCCTGTCTTTCTAGAAGAAATGTTCCCACACAGCACTTAATTTAGCATGCCTCATTTTTCCTTTTTCTTCACTGTTTTTTTTTCTCACAAGCTTTTGCTGGAATGTGCATGCATGTGTGCGTGTGTGTGTGTGTGTGTGTGTGTGTGCGTGTGTGTGTGTGATAGCTGATAAATAAAAAACAGATTTTCTGCTCACATCTAAAAAAAAACAAAATTTCGTTTTTGTATATTTGTGATTTGTTCATTTGCTGGCAAACAAGTGATGACTCTGGTCTTGTGTTTTCTGGAGAGGTCAACTACACCACAGATGAAGGAACTTGGATAGCTACTGTAACTGGCTCATAGTTTAGTCACTGACCTATTAATGGTCATTACCCTGGAGTTTGTTTGATGCTGCATGCACATTTGGAGCAGCCTCATATACAGGGAAATTAGGCATGTCAAACAAACTGAAACAAGCAAACAAGTCACGCAGGGACACCAAGTGATACAATATTGATGAATTTCAAAACTATGAGCCAGTGAGTCATCCAAGGTCCTTCGTCTGGGGTGTAGATGATCTTTACAGAAACCACATATCCAGATCAACAAATTTAACCAATCACAATCAACAGACCTTCTCCACCCGCCCTGCCCATTCTGTAATCTAAAATGTTGTTGTGTTTCATGAAATTATTGTTTTGTGAAAAGTCATGTTTTAGAAAATGTTGTGTTTTATTAAATTTAATGTTTTTTTGAAATGTTGTCATGTGTTTTTTTTTCCCCACCAAAAGTTAAGCAGCCAGTGAAGTTCCAGAGAAACGAAGTCCAATATACTGAGGTTCTATGTATTTTCCTGGATTTTTGGCCTCCTAGTGGCCAAAAATCAGCCAGTAAATAAACTAAAACCCCAGAGAAGACATTTAAACATTTTAGTTATTATGTATCTATGAATTAATTCACTCTTTCAGCTTTTATTTTTTTACGTGGTGGTCCAATGAGTGCACTTCATTGTCTTTTGCATATCTTGCAATTAGCAAAAACAAACTGTCACTGGTTCAATCACCGGGACGTGCAGGATAATGTGGGTGGGAAGACTGAACAGGCAGCAACCCCCCCCCTTTTTAACACATCTGTGTTCTGCCCTTGAGCAAGGCAGTTGACCCCAAACCAGCTTCAGTGAAGCTGTGCAGCGGCCTGCAGATGAGACTGTGTTGTATTAGGCAACTTCTAGGTTTGACTGTGTGTAACTGTATGCATGTGATCGGGGCACCACTCAGAGCGCTTTCCCTGAATGAATAAATGTTAAAAAATTCAACATTTTGACAGACATCCTTGCTTAACTTACCTAAATGAAGTGTGGCGTTCTGAAAAGGGCATGAATGCATAAAATATATTAATATATTAATCCCAACAAAATGGGATGAATACATCATTAGCTTTAAAGATTAACACTTCAGTAATCTAAACATTTCAGGTACAGAAATTGGCAAAGGTAAAGTTTAGAATCTGCCAGGTTTGGTTTTAAATAAATAACTTCATTCTGAATTTTTGGTTAATTCAAATGGAGTGAAAGTTCCAAAAAAAACATTTTTAATCATAACATTGCCATGCAAAAAAAGACGATGACATTTCTTGTGTTAGATTAGCAGCAATAGATACATTTCTATTTTCTATAATTGATACTGCACTGGAGGTTATCTTTTGTCAAAACTAGGGCAGCAACAAACATCAGATGTATGTTTTGTGTTGAACACAGAGATCCTTCTGACAAACAAGGAACAAGCTGGCTCTGAATTTTTTTCTTACAACTGGATTCAAACCTGCACACCCTCTGTGACAGCATTCACTGCAAGGGTCGTCTGTTGCACGCAGGGGTTTGCGGGGATGATTAATTGCTCTGTCTTGTCAACGGTTTGCTCAAAATAGCGGGATCCACTGCATATGTAAATACAAGCAGTCCCAGCACAGCAATCTAGAGCAGGATTAATACAGGTACGATTCAAAAATCAGACCTACTCACCATTCTTTTTTATTATCTCTGGCATCCAACCTATTGTGGAGGAACAAAACAGCCCGTCTTTCTCCTGATCTAAACATAGGCATAATTTCAACATTCTTACAAACAAGATGAAAGAAACGGCAGATTTATCTTACACGATTGCTGGGACGTTTTTTAACAAACAATATATATGTAAGTATATCAGAAGATATTTACTGAACAAGATGATCATGAGAATAATCAAATTGTAACAAATTAGATGCAAAAACATATGCCGGCAATTACCATTCATTGCACTGATACAATTTGGTTTGGTTTCCAGTATTTGTTGGAACCATGTACCCAAATGCCACATCAATAGAAATGATGGTAGTGTAAATAATGAATGAAATTATTTTCAATGATGAGTCGACAATGTTAATTAAAAAGTAGACAAGACAAAGTCAAATCAAATTTACTCTAAACTCAAGATCTTAAGACCATGAAAAAACATTTAAGCTCTGTTGTGAGATATATAATAAATCGAAACACAATAGATGAGTGTCAACATTTTGCTTTAATCACATGTCAAAGCAAAGATTTCCTCCCCCCTGATTGAAAACCACATAACTTGCTGGGTAGCTAATCACAAAAGCTAAAAAAAAAATGGTAATGCTCTTTATGACCCTTATTGTAAAATTGAAAACACATATCCCTGAAATGAAATGTAATAGAATGGTTTTGAACTATTGAATAATGTATGAATTAGTATCTTAGTTAACATGAAGCATGTTACTTAATGATTAGTTGGCACATTAATTACTTAGTAAATGCTTCATACTGCATCAACTAAAGTTAATTAACGGTACCCTTATTGTAAA
Source organism: Mola mola (assembly GCA_001698575.1). Lineage (NCBI taxonomy): Eukaryota > Metazoa > Chordata > Actinopteri > Tetraodontiformes > Molidae > Mola > Mola mola. The sequence continues at coordinate 6,144,976 of KV751345.1, forward strand.
GTGTAAAGTTTTTTTTTTTTTACTATTGCTAAATAAAGCAAAAATAGATATCACATAAAAACAAGTCTGTGAGTAAGGGATTTGTGCCATCTTTAAAAATTAAGACTCCTACAAGCTACTAGGCACCTTTTCTTGATATATTTCATCTCTTAAGCCCATTGATTAGTGTCTGTAAGCTTGCTGCCTCTTGGCAGATAAAAAAGTTATTGGTGCTTCATTATTAGAAGATTAGCGGGAAAGAAGTGAAAATCAGTTTTGTGAGGATGTTAGTCCCTCCCCTGAATGATATCTGTACTTTGATACCATTAGCTGTATTACTCCTAATGTGTCTACTCCCTATAGCAGGAGTACATGTTTTAATTAGTGATCATTTGGGATTCTACTGACATTTTAGATAAGTAAAATATCAAGCATAGTACCATCAAATAGACAGCAGTTTTCATTACAAGTAAAAGGAGCAGGCAGGTAAGCTCTCTTAGAGGATTAACAGCAGCCCTGCAAAGTATTGTGTATTTTTGGAGAGGGCATCTAGGTTAGACGGCAACAATGACTGAAGTAATGGAATGTGAAGGACGCCGGTGATGTTTAGATTATGAATCTTTGGTGCATGGACAACCAGCTCTATAACATGCAGGTGCACAGTAAAAGACACAACCATACCGCAAGTGTCTCTAACATTTCAGTGGCATATAACAATTTTAATTACATTGATTATGGCAGTGGACTGCCTGGCAATTGGGTTTGTCGCAGTAGGAAAAATACAGTTGGACTTAATGACAGTAATGATAGCTAGGTTCCATTAATTGTCCTAGTATCAATTGTAGTAAACCATCTTGCAACAGCCATCCCTCCCGTAATTGCAACACAGCAATCATTGGAACACCTGTTCAGTGTTTGCTGTACATTGATTGACCATTGTTGCCTATTATAATGGTTCCCAACTTTTTTTTTTTTTTTTTTAATTTTTTGCTGTTGGCTGACATTTTTACATTTGGACTGGCCTGCATTTCAGCCTGCATTTCCTCATTGGTAGTAACGGGCCGCCACGGAGAGAGCAAAGTGCCTCCACAATCTGTGTGTTCAGTCAGAGGTTATGGAAGCTGTTGGTGACAGTTGACCACTGTTAGTTAATGACAACTGCTGCTAAACAAGGGGAACATACAAAAAGGTGACTTGATTGCTATCTTTTAACTGTGAATAACATTCTAAGTCTTTTGAAAATCGTCAGGCTGTAACATTACTATGATGTCAAAACATCTGCAGGCATTTGCCTCTCATCTTGCCTTTAGACAACTAGCTGTATATGTGTTATAAAAAAATGATTTTCTAATTGTTATAACATCAACAAAGTGTAATCTAAAACTTGAATTGTTTGCCTTTTGAACCATATTTGCAGTGTAGCATGATTACAGTATATGTATGTGCACTGTGTGATACAATTACCTTGGAACACTTTGGCAAAGACATTGTCTTTTTTGAGTGTAGCTTGATTGAAATGCCCTTCTAAAACTATTTTACAGCAGGTCTGATTGATTTGACAGGCTCATCTGTGAAACTGCTTAGTCATTGAACATTTTAAACATTTTGAACACAGAAACACTGAAAGTAGACACCAGAATACCTCAATGCTTTCCTAAATAAGGCACCAAATTCCCACTAAAATCCTTAAAAGCTTCCTAAAATGTACAAGTTGTTCTGCATTTTGTTCTTAGGAAAGGTCAGAATCGGTAAAGCGAGGAGAAAAAAACAGCTGAAATCTGGTGTGGGGAATTGACCAATTGAGGAAATTCCTATTTTTGCAAGACCCCAAAAAATTAGAGGCCAAAGAAAGGTTGTATATTTAGTTAGAGTGGAGAGGGTGGTTGAAAC
>KV751345.1:6156292-6166558 GCA_001698575.1 Mola mola
ATTACAGGGCAAAAAACTGTTTGGTTGTAGTATGTTCTTATGAAATAGGGACATAACCTTTGGAAAGATAGATTGGGACCTCATTTTCATTTTCACCTGGTACTGTCACACTGCTGTGCTCATTAAAACCTGCCTGTCACCCCTTTCCCTCACAAACAGCCCTGCTTTGTTCTCACCATTTATCATTGTCAGAGTTGTCATGACAATCAGAATTACTCACATCTTAACATTTCTCAATTATTGTGAGATGTATGAGTGTTAATAGATATGATATTGGGAGACATTACTTTAATTTAAGCAGTATTAACAAAGGAATCATTTTTAGCATGTTAATGACATTGAAAGAAAACGGCATGTAACTCTAACATAGTTAGCATCTTTATTAGTTTACATTTTTATTATCTAAAGGAAAAATCCATCTCAGATACTTCAAACAGTGACGTGACAATAGGTGCATGACTGCAGCTTGGGGTCATGTGATGCCATAGGCTACTGTAGGGTCGAGCTAATAAATAAATGATACATCCGTAAGCGTTTCTTTCTCTGTCGTTCACTTACTATGCACCACACTCTGTATTACAATGTTGCTTTGCTTGTTTACAGCCATAAATATTGTTTCTCAATACCAATAATGGCTGGCTCTGGAGACATAAAGTTTTCTGTTTGTTACATTCTTTGAATGTTACAAGAAAACCTTCAGGAATTTCCTCATATTGGGTCCAAATGTGTTCTCCAGTTCAAACATTGGTTAGAATTTATAGAATTCATCCTGTTCTCGTATATTGACTGTCTCAAAATAACACCAGGAGGAGGGAATTTAATTACGTGCGACGGAGACTCCACTACTATTCTACCACAACAAAGATTAAAATTTGGTAATCAAAGATCACAGTGAGCATGACCTAATAATTCACATGCGAACTATAACAAAATTAATGTGCAAGATAATGTGCCCCACTATGCCATGGATACCATTCCGAAATGGTCTGAGGAACTATGAAAGAACCCAATAAATAAATAAGTAAATAAATGAATAAATAAATAAATAGAGCAGAGCAGACAACACTGGACAGGTCATTTTAATGTTGTGGCTAATGTCAAAATAGTGATTACTTTAATTTTGACATGAAATATAGCCTCCACCTGTTGCAAATGTCTTTGGAGGACATATATTAACTGAACAGACATTGTTGCAAACTGTTATTTGATGGGTGTAAAGAAGTAGGAATGCACATTTAACAACAACATTTATTGGAACAATAAATTATTGGAAGTTTCAATTGTACATTTCAGTTATTACTATTGCTGATAATCAAGTCAATACTATGACGCCAAATTGCTTTTAACTGAGTTACAAACCACCGCTTCTGCACTCAGAAGAAGAATGAGTGTTGTCATTCTTATGTCAGCATAATGAATCTGGGTGAGGACACTGTGTAGTGGCTAATTGTCCCTATTGGCCCGACAGCTGCATTCACCATTACATTTCTTGAATGGTGTATTTACTGAAAAGGTCGAAATCGGGGTGAACCATTACATTTTGGCAATTCTTTCAGCAAGCTGCTGACAACTTTTATTAAATGTTCCCATAAAAGAATGAATGGCACAGTTTGGAGTGAATGACATAGCTTGCCGTTTTGCACTCAAATTTTCTAGTTTCAAGCTTCAGAATACACATTTAGGCATTTGCATTGACTAAACACAAGGGAACTCGTTTTTCACATAAATATATATAGTATATACTTTTTAGAAAACATTTCATAAAAACAATTTTAGTGTTTTTATGAAAAACACTAAAAACCTCAGTCTTGCACACTTAACTTCTTTGTCGCCTTCATTCACCAGATTTGTTAAGTGCTCCTTATGTATAATAACTGTAATTATTCTGTGGTTGTAATAAGGCAGAATGCAGTATTAACCATACTAGACACTTTGACAAGTGTGTGTTATTTTAAAGTGAGTGAAATTCTGTATATCTTTCCTTTTCATATGACAACTGTTTTTAGCCTTGGCTTTGATTAATATAGTTTTATTGCTGTTGAAGACATTTTCTCCATTTTCTTCCCAACAGACCAGGTCATTTTTTTTTTTGTTGAGGTATTTGTTGACTGTAATTTTCCTCCATGTAAGGTTTATATTTTGCAGCATAATCATTGCATCAAAATGAAGGTGGAATATGCTAATGACTGTAATTGGACTACTAATAGAGACTGTTTCCCCGGCTTTAAGCTTTTGGGGGATCTGTGTAATCAGTGTAGACAGTCGTCAAGGGAATGGAGAGGCAACTAGCAATGTCAAGAGAGGGCCCAGGCGGTTCCGGCTGACACAACCCCAATCTTCCAGGACCCATTAAATGGCAGTTTCAACACATTACCAACCATAACATCCTTGAATATCACTGATTTTATTTGCAGTATCAAACATTTCATTTCACGCGCCATTAATGGAAAAGTGCTGAGGTTCTAATGCTGCCAAACATTTAGTAACTACCTGGACTTAGAGAACCAATTAACTCCAGTGACAGCATGGCCAATTAAACACACAAATAGGTGAGTCCAGCACTGGTTGCCGCCATAGTAATTTACTTTTGAATAAAGCCAAGCGAAAATAGAAAGTCAGTCATGGAATGACCAGATGAAGTGGAAGAAAGAGTAGCAATTCAGAAGTAGAAATGGAAAAAAATAACGACTGCACCAACCGTTCATGAGCTATTTAAGGAAATATCATGTGATTATGTATCGCACTTATGAAATAATTAGCTATGAAATACAAATAATAGAAAAGTAGCAAAAGTTATGATAATAGAGTGTGAATGAGAAATAATCTGCTGATGATTAAATTTTACATGAGTGATAAGCGACTGATCAGGTGAATCTGGTTGAAGGGAGAACTGCACCATTATTAAACAGAGGAGAAACGCTGTCTGCTTAAAGGAAAAATCACCTTTTAAAGTGCGTCTGAAACAGACGTTGGAGAGTGTCTAACCGCCGTGTCTCGAGGTATTTCCTATTGAAATGGCAATGAATCAATCATTTCCAGTAGAAGGCGTGACATAACGTTGGGATTAATCTGGATAGCTAAGCTCTGCTGAACTCCACTTAAACGTTGAAGATTGATTGACAGATGGATGCCATGACATGGTTGAAAATGGCTCTCTGATGGTGGTCTAATTTCACACGACGGAAAAAAACACTGGAAAAAACAAACATTGGATTCTAATATGAAAATGCAAAGAAATATGCTTTTGTCTTTTTTTTGGCATATATCATTCTGTAGGTGACAGTATGATCTGATGTGACCTAAATGGGCTAAAATGACAGTTTTTCATGTTATGCGGATTTTATGTCAGTCAAATAAGTATTACTTTATACTCCATAATTCATTATACATTATTTATACCTTGTCCATACCTTCCTGTTTATTTTGTCCAGTTTAATCAGTCCTGTTATCCCCCCGGCCTATTGATTATATGAACTTTGGTGTTTGTTTGTTTCCTCGGTTTCCTAACGAGACCTGACAAAACTGATCACAAGATAGAGGGCGCAAAATGAATGTTGGGATAAATCTGTATAGCTGGTAACTACAGCAAAGGTCATAGCTCCGCTAAGCTCTGCTGAACTCCACTAAACGTTGAAGATTGACTGACAGCTGGATGACAGGACATTAATGGTTGGAATTGGTGAAATCACATGGTGATGTGATTTTGAGACCTGACATGGTTTTGCCGGAAGAAATTTCAATTTCATTTGCTTTCAATGTAAAAATACATATAATTTTTTTGGTCTTTTTTTGGCATGTGTCGTTCAATAGGCGACAGTGTGATCCAGGATGTGATCTAAATGGGTTAAAATGACAGTTTTTTTCACTTCACGTGGACTTTAAATTATGTGGGAATTTCAGCTAATTTCTAATTTTTAAAATTAACTGTTACACAAGTCCATTGGAATTTGGAATTTTGTTTCTCTCAAGTGTAATGCTTTATTAGCTGTTTTACTACTATGTTGGCTAATTAGCAACAGGGCTGTGAGCTGTAAACACAACACTGACTGATAAATCAATAACTTGTACACTTGTGATTGGGAACATGTTAGTATATTTATAGATCCAAAAGAAAGTGAGCGACATTTTAATTCATCTGAAGTTGTATTTCTGGCCAAGTAGCACACAATGACTTTATTACTACTACTTTTATTCCTTTTTTTTTCTCATTTAAGGCATCGTAAACAAAAATTGTGGGCTATAAAACCAAAAGAATGACTTGAAAGACACTAAAATACTCAGGGTTAAGGTTAGGTTAAGGTTAAGGTTAACCCTAACCACTGTTAATCACTGCACATAGTTAATTTGACCCATTTGTCATACAAAATGTCAATTATCAATAGAATAGTTTGCAGCTGTTTCCACTCTACTTTTTGCTGTATAGTGGGCTTTTAACTTTGGTTGTAACTTTATCAACTGTTAGTCTAGTGAAACATCAAGCCTTCAGCAATGACCCCAAAACAGAATGTTTCTGCCAGTGAGGAAAATGTGTGTATAAATATTTATTTTTGTTGATATTCTGTCAGTTTGTTTTGTTTGGATAGTAGAGTAAACACAGAGAGCTCATGAACACACTGATCCCGTATATACGCCTCCTTTCTGAAACTACTGGATGCCGCACGAGCTTCAGTAGATATCTCTTTCACACAATACATAGACATCTGTGTTGTAACGTCAACACTGCTGTTTCTTCACATCCTTTTGATCATTTTATTAACTTATTGAACTAGAATTATGACCATATCTTACTGAACTTTATAGGTACAATTTAAATAAACAAAGACCAGAAATAAAGGTCTTTGCTTAAACCAAAATTTAACTTCTTGAGGACAAAATTATTAAATATATGAACCAATAACAAAAATATTTCAACATTAAATTTAAACTGTGATGTAACATTAAGGATCAAGGTTTTCCACAATATTCTACTACTGTTCTCTTAGAAAATGATGAAGTGCTGCTCTGATGAACTTGGAATACCCTGTCAACAGAAGCATCCATAAAATCATAAATGCCCTCCTCTGACTCCACATTGCTCAACAGTTCATTAAGTTTCAATTAGATAGAAGGCATCTCTAAAAAAAAAAAAAAAAAGGGAGGTTGATATGGTTTCCTAAAGTTAAAAACCTTTGACCATGTAACCATTAAACTTGGGCTTGAAAGATAACTAAGAAATAAATAAAAGGTTACTCTGATTCCAACAGAATTATTGTATTTAATCAAATTTTTAGTCATTAGGCATCAGTCATTTAGTCATCAACATGTTTTCTCTTTTTGGACTAATTCAGTACTGAGATTGAAAACTGGAATCAAGGGGAGAGGTCATATTAACTCTTGACACCTTTACTTGTGTAACATCCATGTATCTCTAGCCTAGATTCTCCCATCCCAAAAGTGCTTGGCACTGGTACAGCCGTTTTGCTTCTTCTTGTGTCGTGTGTTTGTGATGGTGATACATGTTGTTTAGTTTCAGTTTCTGGGACATCTGCAGGCTGTGATTTTAATACGACTGTTCTGATTCGTCCCCTCATGTTGCATACTGGAGGTCACAGTGACTCACTATTGCCTCTCAAGAGTATTACAAGAAATGAAGGGCTGCAGCTAGTTGATTATCATCCTAATTCCTGTGCCTGCAATAGAATTCATAGACATTTTGGCCATAGAAACACAATAGTTTCTCCTCCTCAGCACATTGAGAAGTTGTTTTTTTTCATTTTTTGAACATTTGTATTTGATTTAATTTAAAAATGTAATTTGATGGTGAAATCGGTTCCTGAAGAGTCTTTTTTGGATGTTGGAGAGCTGCAGTTTTGTGTGGAGAGAGCGTGGGCGATGAAATTGCAGTTTCAGAGGATGTGGTGGTACAGCTGGTACTTGGTGTTGCATATTTTTTTTAAAAAATGAACCAGATAAGTAGGCAGAGAAAGTGTTTATTGCAAGGCTTTTAAGGCTGGCTACTTATGAAGTGTTGGAGAGATTACCTAACTGTGAAGCTAGATGAATGCTGTGGCTAAAAATGATAGGACCGGTATGGTATAAAGGTTCGATTATGGGGTCAAGCATCTTAAGTGCTGGAATGAGAAACGGGAAAAGGAATCCAAGCAAGCCTTTATAAAAATAGAGAATACCTTTCCGCTGGTGAGGTACAGAGGCTATAAACTTTACAAACTGAATAACGAGGCACATTTCCTGTTCTTTGTAAATGAGAAAAATAAAAACATCATCTGTCTTTTGCAACTTCTGGGTTTCAAGCATGAGACTAGTATGGAAGCAACTCCGTGTCTCTCCTCTGTCGCTCTGCCCTGCCCTTTTGCACATTTGTTTTGATATGATCCCTGGTCCTGCCGCTGTAGTCAAGACTGCTTCCCTTTTGCCGCCCTCCAGTAAGTGGAATTAATAGAGGCGGCGAATTTCAGTTCGGCGGTGTAAAAAAACTGTCGAGAGAAGTCACTCACAGTAGCGTCCGTGCCATCTGCTGTTTAAACATGTATTGCAAGTTTAACATCTCAACCAGCTTAGCAGTCACATAATTTTATTGATTTCCAGCTGGCTTGCAGTGTCTCGTTACATCCCTGGGGATGAACCGATGTTGAGCTCAGACTGTGCGTGATGACAGGAGAATGAGGATGGCTTAGCAGAGTCGACCATTTCCCTCTGTAGCTGTCACTAAACAATGTGGAAGGAGCCGCGTCTGTGTTGAGCTGAATGTCCTCGGATTGAATGATGAAGTCTTCGTAAAAGAAGAAATTGCCATTCCAAGCTTCATCCAGTACAACCCTATCGAGAAAGTCTGTCACTTAGCACATCTAAATGAAATGGTTTGATTGTGGAATTATGCGAATGGCATAAGTGAGGTCACCAAGGAGGGCAAGCAACTGGTGTTTAGTCAGTAGTTTGATAGATGTAGATTGATGGATGGAAATTGATTCCAGGGCGATGCAACAGGACTCAATGAAGGATATACATTGTTTTTTTTAATCAGCAATTGAGAATTTTGATCAAAATACATCCAGTTAGATAGCTAAGCATCTGGATATTGATACAGTTTGTGTTATTTTGTTTCTGAGCACCAAAAACAGCAATCAAGAGTTAATTGAAATGTAGACTTTCAGCTTTAGGAATATCACAAGGGTAATGCATTTACCATTTAGGAATTGAGGCCATTATTACATATGTCCCCCATTTTCAGAGGCTCAAAAGTAATTGGACAGTTCACTCGCAAGCAGTTTGATCGACAGCTGTGGCCAATTTCCTCATTATTCCATGACCTGCATTTGGTAGCTATCAATATTAGATCCAAAGACGTGTTGATGCAAGTGAAAGAGGCCAAGATTATCATGTAAATATGCCCACACGAACCAAAGAATGAACTGAGTAGCTCTGGGTTGTCTGAGGTGTGCTTACAGTGAAATATGAAATTTAAGTTTTTTTTATCATACTTTAGGAATTATATTTGTCATTATGAAAATATTTCAAACCGTGCTGACTGAGAAAATCTGTGCTGGTCAAGCATGTGCGAAGAAACCAGGTTGAAAACTTTAGGGCATCCATATCTGGAGCACTGTAATCCGTCACGGAATTATTGATTTTGTTGATATGGAAATCAGGACATAAAAAAACCCAACTATATTTATATATATATTTCAAAACTATACTTTCATATCTCATAAGTAGAATAACTACATGTTTTAGTGACTTTTTTAAATGATGACATGGATGATAGCACCATGAAATGGCTTTCATAGTGATTGTAAACTTAAAGGAAGGAAGGAAAGAGGGAGCTCTCCTAAAAATCAGTGTGCCTCTCACAATCCTGCACTAGAAGTAAAGCTTGTGTTGCTTTAATAAGTATCTGTCGAACGTAACTTAGAGCAGGTGAGATGTGCATCTTAAAATACCAAAGCAGTGTACTCAGGTAAGAGGTAAATCCTGAAAAGCGCCAGAGAGCACCAACTATAAACTGAATTGTTACAGAATTAAAACTTTTTTTCTGTTGATTGTTAAAGAACGAGTGCAGCGACGGCCTTCTCAGCTCAGGTTCACCTTAATATCCTCTTCAACAGTAGGAAAAACTGACCACTGACAGCAAATGTAACATCACTGTGCCAGTCTTAATGGACTGTTTATAAATATGGACACCAGGATACCTCCCAAAATGAAGCCAAAGCATCTTGATCACTATCAACACTCCCTCATGCTCTTATGTCAGGTGGACTTAGGCCAAATAAAAACTAAACGTACAAATCAAATTCATTTTTCCCAAAATTGATTTCTCTAGTTCTCCTCATGCTGAGGTATTCAAGTGTAGGTTTTTCTGACCAGTTTTGTTTTAATTAGTTATTCGATGCCTTAAAAACAGGATAAAGTGACATTCTTGACAGCTGAGCTTTGCTTGTGATTTGGCAAGTGGCATTTGGGAGGAATTCAGAACAATCAGTAATATTTGCATTCTCCAAAATCCACCAGTTTATATACCAGTTATCTAAGAGCCCTTCCTAAAGGAGCTCACACAATGCTGATTATTCCTGTGTGTAAACTTGTGTCGGTGGAGACTTTCCCCTACTGTCTCCTACCTGCAACACAGCTGAACAAGTGTGGTTTTTAAGAGCTATGGTTTTTGTTTTGATCTCACTTTAATTTGCATGTTGCTGACTTTTTGGAACTTAGCCCAGTATTTGTGTTGGGTCTGTACAGTAAATACACTTAATACATTGAAATCTTTCCCATTATAAAATGGTCCAAACGTTTTTATAGTTCCATAATAATAATAGCTCTTATAACTATTACTCTGCCCTCCTGTCTTTTGGTCTCCCTGTCTCTCAAACAGCAGTTTTATTCGCTTCTCTTTCTCCTACTCTGGAGTAGACATATACTAGTATTCCAGCTTATTGTTTAGATGCAAAGGGGTAGCCAAAGGCCAGGTAACTTGGATTTGACTCGTGTATTCTCTTGTCCCATAGGGCACAAGATACAAATCAAGTTGCATTGACCCCATTGTCCTCTCCACACTCCTTGTCCCCTAAAGGCAATACTGTGGCATGGAATCCTTTCTTTTCTTTATTTATTTTTTTCCCTTTGTATGGCTACCCCTAAAGCCATAAGGTACATACATTTCCTTGGGTAAACCATCTGACATTCAGGCCCAGAGTCAGCTACCATTTTGATAATAAACGGTGTTTACCCATCAGGATAGCTTAATAATGAGACGGAGAGGTTGTTTGGTTGAGTTTCCATCTGAATGAACGCAGCACAATATTTTTGGTTTATAGTAAGATAGCATGTTTTGCCTATTATATCAGTGAAGTGTTATATCATAACATAATCATGTATTGTGATCAGTTGATGTCCAGTGAATTACAGCCTTAAATGTAAATTTAACAACAGATTCCTCGACAGCCCAGCATCCTCGGGCACACCGGCGCGCGCACTTAATGCTGTGTGTGGCGTGTGGTTTGATTCTGCAAGATCGAATCTCTTTTTTATGTCAAGATGACCTTTCCTAGTCGTGAATAAACACCCCCGCCAAAAAAACAAAAAACAAATAAGCACATTTCAGCCCCTGTTAGCCTGCAGATCATGCCAGTGACCTATGAACTTAATTTTCTATCCAAACATATATTCATAGGTGGCGCCTTCTGTCCCTGTGATGGAAACTGTCACAGGTGTTGAAATCAGATTAAAAATATGATAATGTCGATCCGGTTTAAAACATTCTTAGAAAATGCAATGCAATGAAATCAGGAGACTGTTTAAAAAGAAATTAAAATCCTTCAATGCCCGTCAAATAATATTATTTTTTGACTGTCAAATGTATTTATTTATTTAGAAATTGTTTATGTTGACAATATATTTCTCAGTAGTTTTCTCAACTTTGTTAGGATTGTACAAGACTTTTTTTAAAAATCATATTAACTGAAAACTATCTATTGTTAACCACATGTATCTAAATACATATTTCTGCACTGGGCTCAGTGGGCTTCTCCTCAGACGAAGCTTTGTAACTCATTTCACCCTTTTTTTTCCCTTTTTTTTGTTGTTTTGCTCAATTCCTGAATGGTTTTGAGATCATTATTCTGTTAGGTTGTTGTTGACTCCCTGATCTCATCAACACTCAACAATTGAGTCATTATTACTATTTTAGAGTATATAAGTTCAGACTATACCAAATACATTAAGAAATTTACAAATTGAAAATGGGGAGAGAACAGTGAGGTTCTACTACTATAT
>KV751345.1:6166587-6206141 GCA_001698575.1 Mola mola
ATCACAAGTGGCTTTGACAAAACATGGAAGAGCAAAAGGACAAATTTAATGATCTTGGCATTAAACCACATCGAGCAGAATTAATGAAGATCTACCATTGACCAAACGAGTGCAGGATAGGCTGTGTATTAAGAGGTCTTGAGGGGTGATGTTGCTGCTGTTGTTAAATTGTAGACCATGTGCAGCCTGAAAAAGTGCTTTGTGAAAATTTGTATTTCATTTAGGCCATAATATATTTCAATATGCCAGTATGTTTTTTTATATTTCCAAAAGGTGATTCATGGGATGCATTATGCATGTATAGCTGGTATTATTACATGGCAATGTCTGTTTGAGAAATCCCAGCAATTAGGATGGACAATTCAAACTCAGAGGAAGCTTCCTTACATAGGTGCTTCTCTGGTCTTTCAGCTATGCCACCAGCTGGTTGACCACATTCGGCCCAAGTGAACCATCTGGACACCTATTTGATGAGGTTGACATTTTCTTTTCTCCAATACCCCGACAAAATATGAACTTTTTTAACTTCTTGACATCTCCAGCACCAGCTGTAATAGCACTGATGACACACGTAGACTATTATAAGTTCTAAGAAATCCACATGCTACATCCATGTTGCTATGGAAACAGTCACCTGAGCCTCACAGAACTTCTGGCTTTGCTGTAAGCTCCTCAAATGTGAAAGATCTATTTTCAACGACATTGTGGACATACAGAGTAAAAGCACTTGAATATCACTGAAATATAAGCTAATTGCAGGATCTGTCCACAGTCAGTGTTTTGAAGATTCAAGCGTTGAACCTCTTTCTCCCAACAGTTCAGCCCTTTAACCTTCCTCCCGCCACCATCCTTATCAGCACATTTCCTACAAACCATTAATGTAATCATGTCAAGGTTCTGCTGCTCTGTTTGTGGCTTCCACCATCATACTTTAGGTGCAGTGGACCATCTCCTCATTGATGGCACCTTTGGCTTCACAATAGAAGATAATTTGTTAGAACCTTTCACAGGTCAGGGGCTGCTTAAACGAAATGAGGGCGCCTTGGCCTTCAGAAAAATAAAGCCATCCTGCAGTGTTGGAGGGAGCAAATTAAATGCCCGGTCATTTTACGACCATAGACATACAAAACATAAATATTAGTTTTCTTTTCTTCAATACAGTCCATGAGATCTTGCCAGCCATCCCAGTTAACACAGGTTAATTGATTGATTCCAGTGACATGACTCATAATGGACAGTAAATTGTTTTATCTCTTAAGTCTTATTTGGTCAGCCAGGAAAACATATGAGGTAATATGACTGAGGCTAAATGGAGCGTATAATAGATCTCCCACTAAGGCATAAGGATAGGTTGATGGCAGAGCTATGATTAATGAAAATAATAATGCTCTTGAAATTGAAATTTTTTTTTTTTCTCTTCTTTTGGCCCTTTCAACACATTCCTCCTATGGTCCTGCTGACTTCACATGCACAGTGTAATGTATGATTTGCAGCATCTTTATTTATGTCTACTTTCATTTTCCACCACATGGTACACTCCTGTGTAGTTGTTGTTACCATGAAATAAAACGCTGCAGTTTAAAAGATTCAGTCTTACTTTTCTCATTTGTATAATATATCCTTATTGAACTGATATCAGGATGTAATTTCTTCTTCGTCTACTACTACTGCTACTTACTTTTTTTTTAATTCATCTAAAATTTTGAAATTCTGAAAGTCTTTAAAAAAATGAATGTGCTATGACCTTCACCAAATTGGCCCTTATGACCAAATGCTTTTAGTTGGCAGGAATTTTAAGCCCATCAGACACGCACACAATTGACAGTTTGGCTCAATGGACACTGAGCTTGCTACACATCGTATTCATTTTTTAAAATAATTTTTAATAGCAGTTTGAAATATCTTTAATAATCTTTATACGTGGCCCTGATGTTTATCTATGAGATGAATCTAGCTGTTTTATCATGTTGCAGGTGCCACATTTTAATCACATATGAAATAAATTAAAAAGAATCTATTTAAAAGATAACTTGCAACTATCATTATTTTTTTTCACTGAGTCTAACATAGCATTTACTTGTTTAAAGACATCCGATCAGTGTAATGGCTCCTTCTACTTTCTTTTGACCAAAGAGGGAAAAAACAAAAAAAAAACTTGCAAAAAAAAAATCAATGACTTTTAATTCCACACTATTGATATGCTTAGATAATGCAGCAATTGATATGTGCTTCTGCCAGTGGTGATGAGGAACAGTAGATGAAGAGTAATTGGGCACTGACCCCTGTGTGCCTCGACCACCGTATCACCCGTTCTTTCCCAACACATTCTCTCCTGCAAGCAGGGGGGCTCATTTTGCAAACCCTCAGTTGTGGCAAGGTGATAAATTACAGTTCTTAACTATCATTGATTACTCAGTGTTCCTCCACTTTTGGTGACAACTGTTCAGTCACTCTGAATGGCTCTTAATGGCACATTAGAGAAAAGAAAGCATACAGTTTCCCCAGTATTGATTAAACTTGCTTGTTGCTTAATAAAGACAAACTGACATGCTCTACCACACTTTGTTAGGCTGTGACTAAGTTGAGGCGTAAGACCCATATCGTGTAAAACAATCAGATACCGCAGATTTTCAGATGGATTGGATTAGGAATGTCACAACATCAGATTCCCACTGCACAATTATTATGGCCAGAGCGATTCCAGACAATACTGGTGTCATATGTAGAGAGTTGGAGGCAGAGTGTATAACTATAACCGTACAATAACAACTGCATTTATAGAAGTTGTGAAAATAGACAATAAACATGATACACAGATTGAAGATCCGCAAGACATAACATCTGTGCTGGATTGTTTTCACAATATTTTAAATGTTTTATCATTAACACAATTTCAATATGAAAGCGGTATATCATCACCCTCATTTGGATGTCATCTCATCCAATGCAGTTTACTTTGCAAGGATTGTTGGTTAACTCACTGCTTTTAAACACACGTGTATATACAAGATCCAGTACTGTGACGTCATCATGGTTACATTTATTACAAAAGAAAAACCAAACAAGGCCGTGCCATCTATGAAACCCAGTGATATTAAAATCTTAATGTCAAATCTTTACCAGACAGTCTGATTGCCTGAATCATTAGAATAAAAAAAAAAGCACTTTTTCTGTAGACTGAGAGCAGTACGCATCGATTTCAGGAATCACGTGTTGCTCTTGCTGGATGCACTTCTAGTTCAGGCATTTCCTACTGAAGACTCTTCTGATGCCAACTTGGAAAAATACCTTCACCTGTGAAGGTGGTGACTGTGCTGCAGTGACTTCCATCATTTTCGGTAAGTCCAGTTTAATTTTTTGAAATTTGGGATTTTTGAAAATATTAATAGCCTCTCTTTTCACACAACTGCAAATACAGACTCAAAGGCAAGTAATTGAACATTTGAAGAATAAACAAAGAGAACAGTTAATATTTTGTATGTCCTCTTATCGGCTGATGTTGAAATAGAAGAGATTTTCTGGCACCATCATCAACTATTTTGGAACTAAGGATGTTATACATAATCTTCCTTCCCCACAGCTGCTGGCTGCCATTGTGTGAAGGTTCATTTATGCTCAACGATAGCCACGTTAAACGATACAGACGGAGCCTTCTTTCCGTACTCTGCCTTCATTTTGGTCATATTTCTCTGGGGCCAGTGTATCTGTCACTATCCAGACCATAGTTCTGGTGAGACTCGAACACTCCAGTCGCCATGTATTTAACAGCTTTGCCGACCACCTCCGCCTACAACACTGCCTATGTTTTTGTCTATCTCTTCCACAGTTGCCGTGTTTGTCATCTTTGACTCTTGAGTTTGTTGTTGTCATAAACAGACATATTCATTTACATATGTGAAGGAAGCGTAGATGTGCCCTTAGTTATCGCAGTGTGGATACCTTTTAAAATAATTGCATGAATGTTGAGCAGTTGAGCACTGCTGTGTTTGATAAGCAAACAACATTATACATGACGTGAATGTTATATGCTATATGCATTTGATTCTTTATGCATCATAGTACTGTACTGTCATATAAACATCAAATTGTGGTGGGTGTTATTATCCTAAAAAAAGTGTTCGTGTTTAGGTACATTATTGCAGGACACACATGTAAGATCAGGCTTAAAAGGTTTATAAAGAAATCAGAGCTGACAGTGGTGGAGATGGAGGATCTAGAGTGGGTAGAACAATAAGAACAGAGGTAGATTGGTGGGTGGAACTGGCTTGCATACAGACGGGGCAAGGAGCAAGAAAATCGGAAGGTGGGTGGCAATCATGAGACAAAGACAGGTCAGTAACGTGAAACAAAAGATACGAAGTTGTAAAATCCCTAAGGGAGATAATCTAAGCTGGCCCGAAGTATAAATACTATCCAGGTGATACAATATTCTGGAGAGGAGTAGGAGAGGCGTACATTATGTAATTATGTACCCATTTCCACCAACAAAATACAACATCTGCAGTGGAAATTAAAATCGTTCCTGTATATTTACTGGGGTATTTAAGAAGGTCCACATAAGAGCTGATCATGCACCACAGAAACACTCAAGTGATCTCAATAACACATTTTTTACAGCCACGCATAAACTCACTAACAGAGTATGAAAACAACTGTTCTATCAATTAAAACACAGGATCACATATAGCACTAACACATGTACATTTAATGACAAACCTCTTACTCCATATTATGAAAACATTATTGATTGTGCATTAATTCTATCCATGAAAATCAGGGATGGAATGGAATCATTTGCACCCCTGCCCCTGATCCTTCATGTCAGCATGAACAAACAAAGATATATTTAAGATATATTTCTCTGTTATTACTCCAATCTACACCAAACAAAATGCAAACTGATGGGGAGATCAAACATTTTCAGTGTGGCACCCTGACATGTCTGCTGCTGTGGCCACCAGGTGGCTTTTTTGTAGCGAAAATATACATTTTCACATATCTTCATTACTTTGAGTCCAGTCTACACCAATTGCAATTCAAATTGATCACTCGTGGCAATATGAGTTGTCTCTCTGATGTTGTAAAAGCTGAAGTAGACTTCAGAGGTGAAAGTGGTTTGGGCATCTCACTCATTTTAATGCTACTTTGTTAACGCTGCTGTCCACAGTTATCCTGCTGGGAACTTCCTGTAGAGTCGGTAAGGTAACTTTCATAATCAGATTACCCACATTTATTTGATAAGCTCCACCACGAGACGCCGTAAAGGAAATCTCTTTAGAGTGCCATATTTTTAAATAAAATATCAATAGTTGGCACCACTCTACTGGTAATCATATCTCATGATTACGGACGACGATACAATATTTTGGCCCACTGCCTTTCTAATAACATTAAGCTTTTGTCTTTTTCATTTTGCCCTTTTTTGTGTCCTTAAATAAAAAAAGACAAGTATTCTTATTGTTCAAACTCTAATACTCATCACAGAACATCACAACACTGGGTTCCCGTTTGTCATTCGTATTTACAGGCGCACACACATATAGTCTTGTAGTCTGGTTTGTCTTTATACTGCACCTTGGAGGTGAACTGAAGAACCTCCAGTTTTTCCCAAATAAAGATTTTTTTTCTCAAGTGACACAAGAATCTGACAATCCACTGATATTTATAGTGTTGTGTAGTATATAGTATTGAATTTATCACGTGTGGTTTATCTGTGAACTGCATGCTACTTCTCACTGCTGTCCATGTCAGAGCTTCACAAAGACATAGACTTTATGGTACATGTAGGTATACTTCATAACAGTGAAATCTACAATACTCAGTAGAGTAAAGCACATGGGCAGCCGAAAGGATTTTATAGTACATTCAATTGCACCTGGTAAATCAGAGATATATACTATCTATACCTGCATGGCCACAAAGGTTGTTTAAAACAGAAAAGTGTTCATTTTTCACATAAGCAGGCATACCTGTTTCATTACTTTCATCTTTCGCACCAGCGCTGTAAATTGCCATAAAACTGTAAACGCCATCTACTAGAGAAAAGTTTATTGTTATTGCCTATTGCCTATTAATTTGGTACATTTTGGTGAATAACACTGTTAGAGAATTGGTTCCTGTATTTTATTTTGAACATCGTGGGCTGCTTCACGCCATTGATGAAAGCACAGGGACTTTTATTTTGAAATGTTCAGTTGAGTGGATAGTGGAAGTACACAGTTGTTTTACTGTTGTTTTTTGGCAATACCAAGCCAACTCAATGCGTAAAGCCCTCTCATGTCATCCATGATAAGTAATTATTATAAGAATACATTTAAGCTTAAGAGGAAAGTAACAAATACTAAAAAATAGCAACTACAAATATAATTATTTATAACTCAGATTTTTAAAAATTTGTATGAACCTTATCAAATTGTAATCCTCAAACTCCACGTTTTTCTTGTATGACGCAAAGTACCTGTGTAAGAATTTTCAAGTTGTTTAACTTTTTTTTTTCATAAGACCCAACATGCATCCATTTTAGCTGTTACAGAATATTCTTGCAAGTTTGGATGTGTCGGTCAAGATGGCAGGTGAGATAAAAAGTTCATTTCGGAAATTGGTTACAACTGGTAAATATAATCAAGAAATGACACCATATAGCAAGTGGTTTTTGATCGGTTATCTCAGCTTTGTCTCTGCGCTGACTCATTTTAAGATAAAGCAAACAGTCGTGCGCGCGTGTGTGTGTGTGTGTGTGTGTGTGTGTGTGTGTGTGTGTGTGTGAGTGTGTCTCTGCTAAGATAAAGCAAACAGTCGTGCGCGCGTGTGTGTGTGTGTGTGTGTGTGTGTGTGTGTGTGTGTGTGTGTGAGTGTGTGTTTGTGTTTGTGTTTGAAAAGTGAAGGAAATCAGTTTTGACATTTCTGTCAGCTTGTGACCCACTGTTTATAGGACTGACCCAGTCCATCAAGAAAATGTCACAGAAGACAAATCCAAAAACAAAAGGAACGGACCCTCATTTAAATGAGGATAATATCATAATAGTGGCAGGTTGAGGAGGTCTTTAAGATGCTGCAGGAAAGATTTCTATTGTCTCTGAACCTGATGTCAAAATGCCATGAGAGTTGTCCCCCTGCCAGTTCAGCATGCCTCTGAGGTCGGGGCTTTTGCCCCAGCCTGGGCTCCAGGCCACGCTGAAGCTGAAGTGGGCCTGGCACTTGTGTCAGCTGCACATCATGTGAAACTACAGAGCTGAATTAGTATAACAGGGTTAAACTGATTAGTGATGCACTTGTGTTCAGTGGGTCACAGTTTGAAGAACAAAAGTGATATTAAAGGATCTATATTTCTCCCTTCGTGCCCTAATGCAACCAGTTCTTTCAACATACAAAAGTCAGCTCAAGATCCTTGACAGATAGGTGCCATTTTTTTCTATTCAGTTTTGCCTTTTCTTTCCTTTCTTTGAGGATATCCCAAATCCCCTCCTGCAGACTGAGCCCCGTCCTCAATTTCTTAACCCCATGTCTCCTCCTGTCAATACATGAACTCTTCTTTTCACTCTTAATTCTTGCTTTTTGGCTTTTGCCCAAACTTCTGCTCTGTCTTGCAGTTTCCTTCTCACTTTCACCCACACTCATCCCTGGGAAATGTAGATCTTTTCCTGACAAGTTCCTCAAGAAGCAAAGCCTCTGGAGATCATCAGCAGAGCTCTGCCAAAAAATGTGTGGGAATAGCCTTGATGGGAAAGAGAAGGGACTTCTAATTGTTTTTCTTTTTTTTTTTCATCTTCTACTTCTGGAATTAGTCAGTGGAAAAAAATCTGGATTTGTTCCTTTATTTATCTTACAATGAAAACAGTTTTTAACGGTGGGTGGCAGTGACTGCCTGTACGAGACTCAATAGCATACTATTCTAACTCAAGCACTAATGTTTTCAAATGTTCTCCATGCGATACAAATTATGCATATTAATTCTGTTCTGCATGATATAAATCAAGCTACTTTGAAGAGCGAAAATTATGTCCACCCTATGTTTATACACTCAGTAACCTGCCTGTGTCAACAGCTGGAATAACAAGTGCAGTGTTTTGGTGTTCATTTAGAGCTTGGCTCAGATGGTTTCCCAACTGGAGGGTTTTGAAAGTTCAACTCTGAGGTTGAGGGTAGCAAAACGAGGAATGAGTATTTATAAATTGACTTGCAATATTTTATACAAATAGGAGTTAAATCCTGGTTTGTCAACATTATATTCAGCCCTTTGATTGAAACTCCTTTTATAATAACGGAAGGGTGCAGTTTGATAAACAAGAAGTGGTCAGTTGCACTGCTCTGTATTACATTTTAAGTTGACATCTGATTCAGCTTCTGGGCAATCTGACCCATGAGAAATATATTTTGCTTGTCAAAAAATCATATGTCAAACAATGGATATGGATATTTGTAGACAATAAAAATAATAAAATGAAAAAAAAAAATCTGGGGTAGTTTTCATTGCAAATTTGATATCACAATAACTGGTAAATTCTACAAAATAAGGGCTCAAACATCACTTAATTTAGCCCTTTCCCCCAGCTTTTATTTTAACAAAATTTCTATTATTTCTGTAATGAGATACTGAAGGAAAACGTAGTATGGACATGCCAGATGTCTGTAAGATTTGTGTTGTCATTTAATTGCTGCTAAACCGTTTTGTGTGTAGAAATATGCATCAATAAAGAAAAAAGACAAACGTGTTAGTGAAGTGAGATCTTTACTGATCAAAATGTAAATTTTACAAGCTTTACTGTTTAGGGAGAATTGCCTCTTTTTTTTTGCCATTTCTAATATACAGTACACACAAGCTGAACAATGTAACTGCTTGAGTTTTAAGAGGTTAAGTCTTAATAAGAAATGCCGTTTAATCAAAAGCCACTGTTGAAACAGTTAACTGCGTTTTGGAGAATGTCAGTTGCCATCTTTGTTCGGTGATGGACATAAAAGGGCTTCCTTTGTTCGTACACAATAAGCCTCCATTCTTAAAGCAGATAAGCATAACAAAGCAAAAGTAGGGGGCCGTCAAACATCCAAAACTAGAAGTGTCCAAGCAGCACTATTTACATGTTGGCTATTCTATCGGAGGGAATAGCTGAATAAGTTGTGCTGATGAAAATAGTCTTCTGACAGTCACACACAATTACCCTTTTGTCATTTCTTGTTGTCTCCTGATAAAATAATGATAAAAATATTAACAGCACACAGGAAAGCTGTGATTAAATGTGTAAAGTGTTTATCCACTTGCTTTTCATGTGAGATGATTTGTGATTTATTGTTATTAACTTGACACTTGTTGATTGTGTTTTTTGCTTTTTTCATCGGGACTATAAATGTTTCAATAAATTACAGTCAAATCAGGGAGAAGACATTTACCTAATTTGGTAACTCACCTTATTGTCTTTACATTGCAAGAGGACTTGATTGGTATTTCTACTGCCGAACCGCTACAGGGGGCTGATTACAGCACTATAACAGCTACTTAATGTAAACTAAAATAGGCAACGTAAACAACGTTTAAACGGAAATCAAATCCTGTTTTCACAAGATTCGACCAAACCATCCTGCAAGCACGTTCATTTGAATGTGGAGGAATGGGTAACGAGGTGAGAGGGCCACATGCAGACGGTGGCTCACTGCAGGCTGCCAGAGGTCTAAACCAGTGCCTGGGATTTGAATCGCTGCTCCACAGGAAGCAGGCAGGCTGGTTTGTTTAGCTGGATGTGATTTCGAGTGGCAGGAGGGGGTGTTGCCTGGTCATATGAAACACAATGGGGCATACTTTCTGAACAGGACTATTAAGTAATAATGACGTGGCTCAAGTCCAAGCCCTTTGCTGTCCCTGTCTGCAGATTAAGATATGCCCCTCCTTGTATTAATCAAATAGTGGCCTCTGTGTGAGGGCAGCATATGAGTACATATTTCTAAAGAGGTTTGTTAGGAACAGATAAACTGCTTCTTTTAGACTGGACAGTTAAATGTGTATTACTTTATTTTTTGTAATGAACTCCTCATTAGTTGTTCAGCATTTGACCACCAACCTCAGTCTAACTTGGACCATAATAATGTCCCATGTGTACAGTCCTATAAACATTTGACTAAATGCACTTTCAACATATTGAAAAAAAGAAAAAAACAAAACAAAGAAACCCAGGAGTATCCTATTGCAGGAAATAACTAGTCTCATTTTCTCTGTAACTGATTCCAGGAAAGGAGCGAAATGAGAGAAAGAAGTCAAGCAGTGGGATTTAGAACACTGAACAAGATAGATTCTTCCAAATTCTAATTGGAGAACATTTGATTTAATTGGTATCCATTTGGCTGACAAAAGAAAGCAGGAGTAGTGGGCAGGCAGAAATGCCTCTGGGGCCGATGTAAACATGGAGTGGCTCTACTCAACGCTCGGGGACAGATCACTTCCAAAGACAAACCGTGGGAGTTGGCAGGACAGATTGCAGTGGGAGGGGGGGGGGGGTGACCAAATTTGCAGCGGAGTGAGGAGCTTTCAATAGAGAGGCATCTTTATTTAGAGGGGGAGGCCATTTTAGACGCTAAACTGAACTCCTGGGTAGTAATGTGTAATGTGACCCTGACCCTGAGATGAGAGAAGTGGCCGTGGTTCAGTGGGACTTGTAACAACAGACTTTTGGTGACAGGCGCAAAAAAAAAAAGAAGAACGCAAACAAAACAAATTGTTTTATAATAGACGAAAACATGCCGGTGATTGCTTAAAGTCCCAATTAAATGCTTCTGCCTTTATAGTCTTCAAATAAAACCCATCAGTGTATGATTTAGCAGTGTCTGAAAGTCAGTCAATAATAACCTCTTTACAGATGTTTAATGGCTGTCATTGTAACTTGACCTTCACAACATCCTACTAGAGGTGAGCTTTTGTTCAAGATCGAATCACAAAGTGCTCTTTCTCTGTGTGTTTGGAGCTTGCGTCGTCCTGCAAAATAAAAAATGCAGTCAGAGGCGTGTTGTACTGTAGCTTCCACGGAACAGAGGGGGAACCCAGGTGTTGGAGTGTTTTTACTGCCTCTGTAGAGAGGAAGGGTGGGAGAACAAGGGCAGATGACCTGGAGGGGGTTCAGAGGCAGGGGCCGTGCTTGGGAGAACTCCCTCAGGGGGATACAGCCACCGCTTATCTCTTCCTACACTTTTACTTCTTTTTTATCCTCTTCCACAGCACTGCTTTCATTTCCCTTTCCTCTCAGTTTAGGAGGACGAGCAATCCAGCATTATTTCCTACCAATGCCAGGCATTGTATTATCTGCTGACACACATTTTCTAAGAGTGGAAACTCTCCTTTCTTCTCTTTTACAGCAACCTGGTTTGATTATAAATCTTAGTGTTGAGGCACTGTGGGATTAGTGTGTCTTTAATCATTTAATGACTCCTGGCCAATTTGGGACATAACACACACACATAGTATATACACGCATGCGACAACCCATAGTAAGACATAGTACTATCATGATGACATAAATGATTCTCCACAAGACCTTTTTTCTTGTATTCAGCTAGAATGGTTGGTTACTGTGGCTCCTCTCCAGTAGTGACTACGGTATGTTTTAATCCTCCTACTGTATATGACAGGCTTGCCCTCACCTTGCCCAGCACTTAAAGAAGCAATCTTTCAAAAAGTCCCTTTAAAGCCTATGTGAATGTACGTCCGTGCAGAGGAGAGTGTAGTATGCTGATGGAGAATGGGCCCATTCCTGATGTAAATGAAGAGATGCATATCAGTGTTAATCCATTGCTTTGTAGTCACGGCCATACCCAAAGTCTGTCTAATTTCCCTCACACTCCCTTTTGCAGCCAGAAGTGTATCGATCGGCAGTAATTGAAGTGTACTTGATAATCCGTAAGGCAACAGGGGAGAGGGAGACCCTCAACTCTCACATCGATGCACAGAGAATGGGGCTGTGGGGTTGTGTGTATTTGAGTGTGAGTGTGTGGTGCAGGGGGGCTCTCTAATGTATGGGCGGGTAAGGCAACACCCCCCTCACGGCTTCTTCTCAGCTGATTAAACTCATTGAGAGCCAGACAAGTGGAACAAATAGATATAAAGGTTTGCCTGGCAGCTTACAGCCATTCACATTTCTTCATTGAAACGGCAGGCACCATATCTACATGGCCTCCTTTAAGCTATCATTAAGCAACTGGAGTGCCCGTTTTTGAGACCAACCATACATTATGCACCACACTCACACATATATCTCAAACTTTGAGAGTAAAAATAGATATGTTTCCTAAATGTGCGGTACAAAATCAGTTGTACTGCTGATGATTTCCTTTAAAACACAACAACAGCCTGTAAGCACAATGTGTTGTTTGCAGAATTGGCTAGTGTGTAATGTGTTGTTCATCACGGTTTCACTATGTTCCTGTATTCATTTGAGGGAATATCATTTTTGTCCATTCTCCACAATTTATTATTTGGATAAAAGGTCATCCTTTTTTTTAGTTCCTAGTTCTTAACCCTGCTTGTGTTTCCAAACTGTTTTATGAAAATAATTTTGGACACACAGCCTGTCAACATCCCCCCCTGTGTTTTTAGGTGACAGTCCAGTGTTATTTCAAGGAACAAGGCAAGGAACATGAAATCAGTCGTGTTAATTGTTATTATGCAACTATCAGGAATAAAATGTGTTTTGTAGGTGTATTATAACCAGGGACAAATGATGTTTTCTTCTCCTGTCTCTTTAGTTTCAATGGCTACATATACATTGTGTTTATAGTTTTGCAAATTGTTTGCAAGCCTATGACCGTTAGAACTTAATTGGAAAAAATGACCATTGATTAAAAAAAAGAAGCGTTGGAAGAATATACTGAGTCAGTGACAAATTCTATATCTTGATTTATTCAGCTATGTATGACATAGAATTTTACTGATTTTACTGAAATGTAAATAATTGATAGCAATAATTTTGTTTATTTTGGATGTGATGACGGGGTGATAATGTGGAAATATTGGCAGTAGATGGTGGCAGGGAAAACACCCTGAGTCTGAGACTGAGTATCGCTCTGCAGATATGAGAACAGTTCGTAGATGGCTGGTGGCATATTAAAGGGCATGGAGATTAAAGATGATTGAGAAAATGTCTCAGCTGTAAATGTTATGAGATGATCCGAGTTATTGAAAGTTATTGTGTTCTTACAACGATGATTAAGACTGTACGGTCTCATTGCATAATTATGGCTCTGTTAATTATGTTGATAACTGGATTAACCAAATGTATCTATCTACCTGTCTATAATAATCAACACATACAAAACTAAGTACGCACCTGAAAAAATGTGCAGACTTTTCATGGATTCCACATTATTAACATTGTAAGCATGATGACAACTCAGTTACCAAGACGGACTTTCTGTTATAAAAGAAAAGAAACACTCAATGCTGACCTCATAATTGGCTGCCAGTCTGTTATCAGTGTCATCATAATTATCTAAATTTAGGGTACAGGATGAAATAATTACAAATAAATTTAATTTTGTTATTATGTTCATGTACAGTAGCTCAACTTAAAGTAGTGCAAAGTATATTTATGTTAAAATCCTGAGGTTTTCTAGATTTTGCCTACGGTATTAAAAATAATTTTTAAAGGTCAAATAAAACCTTCAACACATGCAAAAAAAAAAAAGACAATCACAATATATTTTGATATAATATATAAATATTTTTGAGAGATTAAATTATGCAAGGTGGACAATGTCTTATAAAGCGCTGGTAATGATTATCTTTGATTTTCAGTGCTTTTTTTGTAAAGCTTCATACTGTATATCATAAATTATTTTTTTATCATTTTCCTTCTTTGTACGGGTCTTTGCACAGAAACCTGTGAGACTCTGCCCTTTCCGTTTGACACACAAAGACAGAGGGAGAGAGAGAGAGATGTAACACAGTCTCACCCTGCAGAGAAAATAAGAAATAACCATAACTCCTTCCACTGCCAGCCTGCCCTGCATGACCCCTGTTTTAAGTGGGTAGCAGGTAATTGCTGAGGCAGTGTTACCCATCAGCCTACAAGACCACGTGTGCCTTATGTGTCATCTCTATTTATTATATTCTGCACGCTTCCCGGGCCTTGGTAATCAATTTCACAAGGATACAGGGCTGATATCAGCTGCCGTGCACATTATGAGGCGAGCCCTCCTCTTATCAAGTGCAGAATTGCCGGTTAGAGGTCATGAACAGATAAACAGCGATGTAACACAACTCCCCCACTCACCTGCCCCCCAGTGAACACAAAGGTGGGAAGGCGATGTTGTGAGGGGGGCACAAAGAACAAAACACCCTGCAAGAATAAGGTTGTGACCCTTGTAAGGTGCCTCTTGTTATGCCCAACCTTCAGAATTTCATCATCAGGACCTCTGGCTGCTTAATAATTCGGAAGCTCCCATCTTGTCTTCCTTGAGTCAGCGCATGTGTGCGGTGGTTAGTGGGGCGGGTGGTAAGCTGTTGTGGTGGTAGGGTGGGGGGGGGTGCTTGTATGAGGCCTGCAGACGTCCTCTTTCTGATTATCTCCAAGCACTCTTTGCAGACCTTTATAGACCAACCACAACTCCATCAATCATTTGAACTCTCTTCTTACTCTTCAGGCTGCCCCATGTCCCACCTCACCACTACTGGTGAGGTGGGACCACTATCACCTTAAGCTGTGTCTGTGGTGGTATGCACTGCACAGAAAATACAAAATGATTTCTTCCTCAGAAACATATAAAATATAGTACATATTTGTAAATTTTCATAGGGCGGACAATTAAATGTTGTCAAATCAATGAGTATTACATACAGTACATACTTTTCTCCCCACATAAAATCAATTGAGCTCCTGAAATTAGGTACTAGGCAGCCACAGTTGATTAAAAGAATTAAGAAAATGCGTTATACAGCTCTGGTGGAGACGTGTGACTAAGGAAGTGTTTATTGAGCTCATTTTATGGTCAGTGGACCGGTCGTGCCGTACTAGAAATGTCATGCAGTTGCATCAGCCTTAGTAAACATTAATTATGAGTCCATCTTGTTTACTCATCCCTACATCTCACACTGGCAGCTGTGCATATTTGCCAAGAGGATTGGATCTCCATGTCTCTATATTTTGGTGATGTGCATATATTGTTGACCTCATGGACTTGAGTAGATATGTTGTTATTAATCTCTTAACAGGTCAGCGCTGTGATGAACATTTACATACTAAGATACCAAATAAAGAATAGCTTTTTAAACAATTGAAATTGTACATATTGTGTGCGGTTATAATTCCAACACACGAAGTTCAGCTCTGATCACCTGCTTTTTGTTGTAGACATGTGTCTGGCTCCCTCACTCCGCCCCCGCCACACAGCTGACCTTGTGCAGCCTTTCCAGGCCAAAGACTTGATGAGTGTTTTTTTAGCCCATCCCCCAGCATCCCACGGCATGTGTGCTGCACATCCGCTCTGTCATTAAACCCTCCACCCATGGCTTTAGGACCCAACCATATGGTGCAGCTAGTGGAGTGTTGCAAGGAAGGCTTGGCTTTGGCCATAATCTGATGAATCTTTCTCAGAAAAGAGGTTGGCTATGATGACATCACAACCAATCATCTGGACAACAATCTGCACTTGAGTGTGTGTGCATGCATGTGTGCAGCTTCCAGCACATATCACAAGTGACAAATTAAGAAGCATGACAGAAATCCTCAAGAGACATGCTGAAATTATGCCGAATACTCCTACAGACAACTTGTTAACATTATTTAGTAACATTTAATAAAAACATGCAGTACTTTTCTTTTTACTTAACTGTTTCTTTATTGTTTTATTATTGTTTATCGAAACACCTGTCAAATGCCTTAAAGAACATCTGACATGGTTTAAGACCCCTGGCACCTTGTTCAAGATGAAAGGTTGCCCTTGGAGTCGTTGGAGGCATGTCCAATAGCAGCACAAACAATAGTTGCCAGTTTCACAGTTAAGACATGACCAGTTGTCTGGCAACATGTTTAGTATGCAGCAAGCAGAGCGTATCACGCACACAAAGATGGAAGAGATTTTCTGTGCTCATACAATCCAAAAAAAGCTATCAATTCCCTGACATAAGAGTGAAAGGATATGGTTGATGTCCAGGCGATGCTATCGGTGTGCACGTACTAAATCCATGAGGGAAGAAAGACGGTGAGGTTCATGCTTGTATGGCCTGAGAGAAAACAGTGTAAATGAAAACCATGCGCTTAGTCGAGTTATTACGGGTCACGGACATGTGCAACTGTGTGTGTGTGTGTGTGTTTGTGTGTGTGTGAGACAGAGGAAGAGAGAGAGAGAGAGAGAGAGAGAGAGAGAGAGAGAGAGAGAGAGAGAGAGAGAGAGAGAGAGAGAGAGAGAGAGAGAGAGAGAGAGAGAGAGAGAGAGAGAGAGAGAGAGAGAGAGAGAGAGAGAGAGAGAGCATGGAGTTTGTTATATAATGCTGTTGAACCAGTTTGTGTAGTTTTGGGTAGGTCACTTTGTGACATCTTTGGACTGACAGATGTGCTTATTTTTTGGGGAAAAAAGCATGTTCAAATTTGGTAAACCTGTTATTTTGTAGGTCATAGTGCTGTGATATCCAGTTGATGTGAGGTTTTGTTGGTTATTATCAGAGCAGTGCTTTTTCAATATTGTTACTCTGTTTATAGTGACCTACTGACCCCAAAAGGCAGAAAACCAAGTGTGGTCAAAAAACATAAGCTCATTTCCCCGAGGAAATTTGACTGAGTGTAATATCAGAGGCAGTTTAAGAACATACAAATGTTATCTAATAATTTGAAATGTGCACAATTAATCCAAATTCTAGCAAGCTGCATTGCTTACTGAAACATTAAGATTTAAAAATATCTTTGCTCTCTCATGTTGTGTTTTGGAAAAACACTGCTAATGATTTCGTGAGTTTTAAGTATCAAAACTGCCTCTTTCAAAGTTCACAGAGTCCATCCGCACATAAGAAAACATACTAGCATTTAGTCTAATAGGCCTAGAGGCCTCTTGACTTTCTCATTTAGCTCTTTTGTATATGTCAGCGTAAGGGGCAAAGAGGGAACATGGGGCCTTAAGCAATAATTTCACCAGAGTGAAGCGTATCGCAGATGGGAATTATTAATTTGTATCTGCTTTGCCTCAGTTTTACCACTTACTGAAAAGGGGGAAAGTGTCATTCTATTCAATTTTTGTGTTTCTGAAGTCTCTGCTCTCGAGCACAGCCTGGTCCAGGGTCGTGAGTGTTAAATGTCAAGCCTTGTACTGAGCTGTCAAAGAACAGAATAGGCCTGGGATGATTGATGACTGCAGAGTCTGAAACCAAAACCTCCCAATTGCAAATGCTACCTTGCGTCAGTCTTCTTACCCCCTGCTTTCTCACTCCTGATAGTTGCTCACCACTGAGGCCAGCTCCACACACGCACACACGCTCACACATAACTATGCTTCAACATACCATATAGCGTTAAGACATAGCCAGGAGTTGTGTGTATCTATGTGCGAAAATTCTTTACAAAATATCCGAACTAATCCTGCATTAGAAAATTGAACTTCTGATTTCATTTTAGGAGGTTTTTCTTTTTCAAAGTCCGGCTGTGGCATTTGTAGTCATGGGGAATCCAAAGGGTTGTGGAATAGATTGGACAATAACTGAATAACTTGGAGTTCTGTCTGGGCTGCGCTGACAAGATTATTAATGGCTCAGGCTAGACTGTACTTAGCCCCATGCATATTCAGTAGAGCCACGCAGATGGCTGTGAAAAGTTTTCCACTATCAGTTATACATCGTTTACTCTGCGGTTCAACTCTTTAGATTTTATATCAGCCCAAATAAAGTCACCTTAAGAATAGTAATGAACAAGCCCATATTACAAATACATCACATTAGATGAGCTAAATTAAGATAATACAACTCCAAGTCATTGTTTTAATAAATGTAGCTACAGTTTTACACTCTGTGCAACTTGAAAATTGAATGATATACATATGCCCTTCTCTTACACCCTCAAGAGCTTTAATAAAAAATTGATTTCAATAAGTAGGAAGACAAATCAATTTAATCATAAAAATGGCCTCAGGGTGCTCATATGTTCAAGGTAATTATTGTATATGGATGGCCCACAGAGTCTAATACAGTTCAAATATTTATGCCCACAAGCCTGTGACAGCTTGAACAAGAAGCCTATCGGATAAGGATATCTCCCTGAGCGCAGGAATGATCAATGACTGTCATAGCACTGCAATAGTTCTATTTGTCTGGCGTGGCGTGGACACCCTGCTTGCTATCGTCTTCATCAGGATTGCCCATGGTTTCAGAGAATGTGTAAAAACGTGCTCACATTCCTTTATCTACCTTTCTCCCACTGCCACTCGCTTGCCCCCCCAGATGCTATCTCAACACAAAGCACCGTCTATTGAGCTGATCAACGAATTATCTTTTCCAACTCTCAACACGCTAATTCCAATTCATCCCGGCTTTATTTATTCTTTGAGGAAGAAAAGGCACAAAGAACATCGTGTCGACTCCAGGGTGGCAAGCGTTGTTCTTGAGGCATATGATACTCCTACACATGTCAGTCCCCCATTAAAGCAAGCATCATTTCACTCACCTGAAGCAGAGAGCAAAGAGGCTGTGAAATCACAGCGTCTGAAGAGCTCAACACCTGCCAATCTGACCCGCAGTGACAGGCCACGCTCCTCTTGCCCACATTAATAACACAGATAAACATAAAGCTAAATACCAGGTCATGCTCTGTTAACTGTTATGTGGTTAAGAATGATTGGCTTTTTGCTTCACTACACCAGAGGGATCAAAGTACCCGGGAAGGATATAAGAGCGCCGTGTGTCCCGATAGAAAAACCCGCTCTGTTCCTTTTACCATATATAATTGTCAGGGTTCCGTCTCAGCGCTGCCTGCAACCTCTGCGGACGGATCACACACAATATTGTGTGATCTGTCCTTAAGTGCTTCTGGCAAGGAGCTGCAGTGGGACTGCTTGAACACATGCACAACGTATATAAATGAGTTGTAGGACATGCTATAGCTTTGTATAATTAACACATGCTTTTTTTAAGACAAAATTGCTGTAACTCTTCTTCTATACGTATGTTGTATCTTTATTATATCATATTGCAACTTTATTTTTTTTGCATTATTTTGACTTTTTTAAATTATTATATCTTGAATAGACGATGAAGAATTAGAACTAAGGCTTTGAGGTGCAATTTGATAAAAATATGATATAAAAACAAAAAAAAGGTGTTAATTTTGGATTATACTGCTTACCATTTTGACTGTGTAGTCAATGAAGAGCTATTTGTTTAACTAGTAGTCCTCCCAACAGCCATATTTCACATCTTGACATTTTAAAGGGTGGAATCGAAGGTCGTTAAGGAGCAGGAGATGCGGGCAGGCGTCTGCAACTGTTTGTTTACCATACCTCTGCTTGGTGTCAGACTTCCTGACATTCTTGTACCTTATCTTCACCACTCTGAAGTCTGCAAAATGGTGCCAGTGGACAAGGGGATGTGTGTGGGGTCTACTTCCAGGGTACTGCTTTGCACTCTCACCAGGACTGAGTCCAAAAGAGCCAGGCTTGTGCTTTTGAGGAGTCGGGGTCAGGAGAGATTGACCTGTGTGATCTGGCAGCGCTGGGAGAAATTTGACTGAGAGTGGAGCGAGGTGCTGCAGAGGGCGGTGCAGGCCGGCATAGGTTCAGCCCCGGATTGCTTATCTCTGGGCCCCACTGTCGACAAAACTCCCTTGGTCAAAGATTGCTGAGAGCAGTGCTAAAAAAGTATTTACAACTTGTGGAGGTCAAGGACTTGAAGACAGATAAGTGTTAACACAATAATGGCAGAGTCATTCAGATGAGAGGGAAGCTTGGATGCTGATTTTCTCAATAGATTATCTCACTTTATCAGTTCTTTATCATTCCGATGAACCTTTAATAATAAAATAATTCCAGATTTCAAATAATGAACACCATCACACACTAAAACAACAAACATAAATCACTGCAGGACTGTGACAGTGCGCCGTTTCAGAGATAATGTAAGTGACCCACTCAGGATCACATGATTATGCTTGCCAATGTGTAATCCTTGTTTCCAATGTCGACTTAGTTTTCATCATTTTACTGTATTTAAATATAGACTTACAGGCACATGTGAGCCAGCTGGCAACAGCGATTATCTCCAGACCTTGAAGTATTCTTCGAAACGCATAAAGGATCTATTACACATGCCTGAGGAAATAGGTGGCAAAAACACAGTGGAGTTTGCCCTGTAGATTGGCGGGGCAGCTGGGAGGTTGATGGTGTCATGACCATGAGTGTGACACACTTCTTTTAGGCCTGTGCCTGCTTTAAGACTTGCACTGCAGGCCAGCTTGGATCCCTCTGTATCCATGCAGAATAATATTAACGACAGGTGGGCTGCCATTTTAGTGTGAATTGCATCACTGTATTTAAAAAAGGAAAAAAAAGAAAGTCGCTCAGGATATAAAAAAAGATATGTCATTTTTTTTCTCTTTGCGTTATGCTGCTGGATTATAGCATAGTAACACTAATGTAATTCCATTGGTTTTCAAGGGGGCTGACAGCAAGGACTGACATCTCCCCTAAAGGCTTGGTGACCTCCTTTCTTGCCCAAACCTGTCTAAACATACTATCTTCACATTGTTCCAGGGGTTAGCAATGTGAAGCAGCTGTTTCCCTGTATATGACTTCAGTCTGAGCCCCCCCCCACACCTC
Organism: Mola mola; assembly: GCA_001698575.1. NCBI lineage: Eukaryota > Metazoa > Chordata > Actinopteri > Tetraodontiformes > Molidae > Mola > Mola mola. The sequence continues at coordinate 6,187,351 of KV751345.1, forward strand.
CGCACACACACACACACACACACACACACACACACACACACACAGATACAAACACATAAAATGTTGTTCCTGTCATTCTCACACACTCAAATCTATTGAGATGGTTTCTTTCTTTAATGTACTGCTGCTAAGACCCCTGAGAACAATTATTGCCTCGACTCAAACATCATGGCGGCTTCAGTGAAGATATGGTAGATAAATATATGAATGATTTAAGTATTTTAAAAAAATGGATATTTGAGTGATGGTTGTGTTTTTCTCCTCTCATCTTTCTGATTTCAATATCAAAACCTTAATAACCTTTTGCACTGTGTCATATTTCCTTTTGTTGCTGGCAACAGGATAATGACATTAAAAGACTGGCTGCATGCTGTTTATTTCATGCAGCAACGCCCTTAGTTATTGTTGCAATCCAGAATGAATTCATATTAAATGTGACTGCATCCATCAGCACCTCCCTGGCACCACAGTTGTCTGGCTCTCTGGTATTTAATCTATTAAAGTGCACCCCTGCTTTTTTGCGTGACATTGAGAATCCGAAACTGGCTTTAAGCTGACATCATGTTTGAGGATCAGACTCCCATTGACACAGACACACTCATATCCCCTTGCCTTATGGATGCCACTACTCTGAGGTTATTGAGCTGTTTTCTTTTGTCTTTCAGTTGCATGACCCCACTGCTAAGTTATCAGTGGAATTGTTGTACATGATAACTGTGAGAGACGTGTGCATTAAATAATACTATGAAGATCCTGTAACTAATGTAAACAGTGATCAAATCAGAGCTGGTTATAAACTTTTTTTCTGCAAAACAGTGGTGTAATTCATGAATTAATTTGTTTAGATTTTTATTCTGTTTATATATATATATGTATATTCATTGTGATCAGACTTCATTTACGTATGTGATGCAAAAAATGTTTTAGATCAAACTAAATGAAAGGAAAGCATAGAAGAACATTCTATTTACACATAAAGTGAAGCCAATTAGTATTTTTATTTTTGTACTTTTGTTTTTATTATACAATTCTTATTGCTCTTCCTCAAAACATGCTGTGTCTGTCAAAGGGTAATGCACTGGCCGATTTTTCAACAGAAACAAATATGATCTTTTTCATGAATGAAACCATTCATTGTAACATAACATTTTACTTGTGCCAGTTGGGGAACAAAGCTATAGTAATACTACGTATCACTTGAAGCTTACAGTTCTTTGTTATGTTTAAGAATTTGCGAGGAACACCAAAGCCAATGAACTGAAAATCAATATTCTCACATGCATTTACTCTTGATTTCACTTTACATGTACGTTCTTTGTATTGGTAGATGCATGAACAAAAAAAATAAAAGAAACAAATGGCTAGTGACGTGATTAGCCTTAGCAATGCTGTACCAGTGAGAGAATAGAAAGTGGCAGTAGCTGGTACTTTAAAGTGTCAGAGTCATTGTGGCAATGACTAGTTTATGATGCTGATGTCAAGCATCAGACTCAATGAGGCCTTTGTCCCGGGCTGAGACCAGGGCAGTGGGAAAACTGCCCACTCTTAGTCGGCAGGCCCATCCATCTTTCTGTGAGGCCTTGCCTTCCCCTTTGCACCGAAACTCTTGTGTATTAAAGATCTCTTGGGTTAATGCGCTGGAAAATTTGCTTGCATTTTTATTGGTGGAGGCCAGCTAAATGAAAGAAAAACAACTCATGGAGGGTAGAAAAGGGCGAGAAAAATATCTAGAGGAGTGATTGTGGAGGGTTGGCCCTCAAGATTTTGTTTCCTGCTACTTCTGCAAAAGAGAACCTTATGTCTGATACGCCAGAGAAGATATCGTACTCCATCCATTTATCATTACACACATATTTGCTACTGCTGACATATAAACCTGGTCATGATGTCTGTACTAAGACATTAAAGATAATCCGTCAACAATGGTAAAAGAAATATTTTTTTTATTCTATCCTGTTTCACCTCTACAATAAAACATAACATCGCATGTTAAATTAATCAACAGCATTTTTTTTTTTTCCTAGTTTTGGATGTTGTAACTCTATAAAAAAAAAAAACAGCACCAGGTACAATAACTCATCCACGATGTTTACCTCGGTTATTGACGCGTTTTGACTGCTTGTGTCACCTACAACCTCCCATTCATTTAGATGAAGGGGCTTAAGTCAAACCTCATGGAACACATCATTGCGATCAATGGCCGTGGAGTGACTGACCTACTGGACACATTTATGGGTGTGGGAGGCTAATTAGGAACCACTTCCCAGGCTTGGAACGACAGGCCAGCGGAACAGCTGCTGGTCAGCACTGGACTCCTGTCCACGGGTCAAATAGGTGGCAGCTCGTCACAGACAGTGACACAGCTATAGGTCTAGAGAGGCCAATTTACTTAATGGCCAGCCTTGGGGCTGGAGTCTCACAGTATTTCTTTACTTCGACACTTGTAGATGACAGTGCAAGAGCCAAAACGATCCACTTTATCACAGCCAGTCTCATAGGAGAGCCATGACCCATTTTACCAGGGAGTCTTTGTCTTTAAAAGTGAATTTAATGAAGTGCAGTGTTGAAAGTTGTGATGGTAAGTTATTCCAAAAGTATATACATTGATATTTAAAGGTGCAATGTGAGCACTAGTTCTTTGTCAAGTCTCCGGTTGCCAAATGTCAACACTGTAGGGTTACTGGGTTGTTGCATATTCACACCCTCAGGCCCCATCTATCTACTCAAAGTGTCAGTATTTGACACTTTGAGTAGGATTAAGAATCAACATCATACAAATTTCTCTTTAATCATTGCAAGATTTTAAACTTGTTGGTCATTTTTTTAGTGTGAACAGTTTTGTCCAGTCCAAAGTAGATGAAGCCCTCTTCCTCTTTGTGTCGAACGTTGTCAATGACATCAGCCCTCTTAACTTAAGTGTTTACTTTTATTTTTTTTTTTCCTTTACAATCATGCCCCCAAGGGTCAAAATGCTTTGGTCCAAGGCGTCTCTCAACACAGAGATGTTACAGTAACGCAGGCAGGAAATCATGGCAAAACATCACCTTTGACCCCACATGTCAGCTGATCCACCGTCACCTCTTTTGAAATAGATTCTCAACTTCTATAAATTACCAGATTTTCCCACCATGTCCCTCCATGCACTTTGTCTGGCTCCAGCTATTTTCCTCTACAGACCCTGCGGTCAACTAATAGTGATTGCACAGTTGCTGAAAATCTGTCCCCTTGGGTTCACAGGGGTCAAAGGGCTCACACCAGGGTCACAGCCTGTCTTTATGTCTCTTCCCACCAAAGGCTTTGTGATGAATAGAGAGCCCCAGGAAACAAAAGCTTTCAGCAAAGACAAGCAACTTTGCTCAATACATCAGCACCTCCACTGGCTGCTGCCCTCCCTGGTAAAACCATTCTTTCTAACTGAGATAAAATGAGCAAAATCCATGAAGACAGTTAAAGAAAGGAAGGATGAGATGTGATAACAGAAGAAACTTAACATGTACCTCGTAATCCACAAGGGAAAGAAACAGGCATGCAGCAGAATTATAGACTAAAAGTCAATTTACTCTTCAGATTGCAAATGGACACATTATTATACAATAAGATAGCTTTCCAGCCACAATCAATATGTGTGTCTACCTTTTTTGAAGAGAAACATGGCACTATTGTGATGATGTTTGCTATAACCATATTTGGTGCCCTTAGTTTGATCTTCTAAGACACATTTTCTTCACAACTTGTTTTCCTATCATTGCATTTGACCCTTGTAAAACTATATCAGCAAGCTAATAACCAGGCTAGCCTGGTCTAATCTACTGCCTTTGTTCCCTTCTGCTCTTATAATGTGTTGCAGATTCCCAAGGTTGTGACTGGCAAGGAGATTTTCAGCAAATGGCATCTGGTTAAAGGTCAGATTTGGGGGGCCCAGTGGGTGAAAGTTTGAATAACTTTTGGTGACCACATCTTTGGCAAGATGTTTTAGACTACAGTTAATCCTTTCAAATTTAAAAAAAAAAAATAAAATAATTTCTATTACTGATTATTTGAGAAACATGGCTCCAGCCCCCCCGCGACCCCTGACGGGATAAGCGGTAGAAAATGGATGGATGGATGGATGTTGGAGTTAATTCATTTGTATCATAAACTTTAACAACTTTAACAAAAGTTTTATGGGTTGAAACAATTATTTACATGGTCAGTTCATGTGGTTTTTGGATACATGGGATGACCTCACTTTGATTAAATGTTTAAACCAGCCTTAAAGCCTAAGAGAAAAAAAAGTGTGTAAAAAGATCACAGTGTTGAGTTCAAATTGCAGGTGTGTAAAATGGAACATGCACTTTTCTCCTAATTTAGGCATTCAGGGCATGGAGAGAGCAGTTGGAAAATTAGTGGAATAACTGGTTGATTCTAACCAGATGATTGCTTCAGTTGGACACCAGAGAGTTTTCATTAGGTCTCTAATTTACAAGCCTCCCTCTGCATTCCAGCTCATGGAGCAACTGCCCCAGGTCTTAAAGACCTCCTTTAGCCTTTGCCATGAGCACAAGTAGTTGCTAAAGCCGTGTCCTTTGTAATTAACAAATCACATTATGGCAAAATAACGTTCAAGTGTTGAAAGACTTGACATTCAAATGATATTCTTCATGCATCCGTATTATTTGTGATAATATATTAGAATAAAATGTGTTGATATGATGATGATGATGATCAGTTGCTATGCTGATACAACAGACACCCCACCTTCCAGTAGGGCAATGTTTAAGAATGATTTGCCTGAAATAACAAGGATCCAGGTGATTTGACCTGGCTTCCAAAACTCCTCAGATCCCAATCCAATCAAGCATTTATGGGTTGCGGCAGAACCATGGAGGCCCCAACCCCAACCCTGCAAGACCCAAAGGATCCTAATGAGTAGTGCTAGATAGGACTCCCCCGGACTTCCCCAGTCCAACTCCGGACAGAAAAAAGTTGTTTTGGGGGCATGAGGGACCAATACAATATTAGGCAGGTGGTTTTAATTTTGTGGCTGATCAGTGTTGACTATTCACCAAAATATTTTAGAGCCACTGTCGTTTTTTCCAAGGACATGCAGATGGATTTGAGTAGCACCCAAGTCGCCCCCATTGCTGGCAACATATAAACCTTTAACCTCAGTTCAGTATGTTTCCCCTTTTGATTTAATGCTGCAAAACAATAATTTCCTATCGTCAAAGCTAACTGATACAGTGGCAATCTGGTTTGGCACTACAGATTGCAAATGTTTACACCAGAGTGTTGGCTTAAGATGGAATTCACTTGATCCAGATAGTTTAGTACAGACTGTTGGGCTCTCCAATTCATCGAAAGCAAATTTCTAAATAAAGCCACAGCCTTCCTGGCACGTCGCTGATGATGGTGTTTGTAAACACTGGATGCAGGCGGATCATGTGCCTCCACTAATGATGTTGTAGGAAGGGAGGGAACACTATGGGAGGCCCCATGCTGCTGCTTAACTCCCGCTTAGCTGCCAGGTCATGTGTGATTAAGAGGTTTGTGCTACCTGGACCCCTTCTGAGGAACTTTCCCTGGAGGGGAGTTTGTCCCGTCCACCTAATCTGAAAAGGCCACAAATGGATGCGGCACCATTTACCAGTAGTTTTATCACTGCTATTGCCAGGGGAACTCTCTCGGGCTTCATATTTAATTTAGTAACCAGGCAGCTTACTCAGTATACATGAAATGCTGTTTATAAATTGAAATCTACATTACAGCTAAAATATCCTACAATTAAATGAAAGCAAGCATAAATGTAGAAGACGTGAAAAAAATGACAAATTCAAATTGTACTGCGGCGAAAAAAAAAAAAAAAAACGGAAATAAAATAAATGTGTTCATTCCAAATGAGCTAAATTAATTAAAATGGAAAAAATACATAAAGATTGTGCATCCATCCATTCTCTCTCAGTGATTTATGTACAAACCTGTTAATGAATTTCAAATGATCATCCAGAAAATGCTTGTCCCTGGTTTCTTATTGACCAAGCATAATAAATAGTCTTCGAATTGTCCCTGAAATCGTGTCCAGCAGTGATTACAACGGCATCATGCTGTGTTTGTGTGCAAACGAGCAGAGGTAGAGATGAGCAGGAGCCGACAGAGAGGGATAAATACGAGACTGTAATGGGTTTGGAGGTGTCATGTGGGACAAAGACGAAGTTTCACAGTGAGGGAAGTTTAAGTATGACCATGCTGCCATCCTTGTTTGTAAAGTGATGAATGAGAACGCTGCACAGTGCTGGAGGCACAGTGCTATTTGAGAGTACTCTTGAAAGGCGCGAGCTGTGATCCAAGCGGAGATCTGCAGTGTAAGACTACCGGAACCTGCCGTCTCTCCACAAAAATTGTCACTTATTAATGTTTTCTGATCCTGAAAAGGGCTTGTTGCCCTTAGTAAATTTTGTAACTATATTCTTATTGTTACACTTGCAAAAATATTAATAACAATCTGTTTTTTTCGCTGTATCAACAAAAGTAAACCAGTGAGTCAATTTTCTGTTAGAAAATCTTAAGCAGTCAGCAAACGCTAGTATTTTTTGTAAATGCAGTAAAACTGGCAAATTATGAACATTAGAAACAAGATAATTTCATTTGAAATCTCTTTAATTATGTATGTAAATACATATTTTTTGTAGTAAAAATATGTAGGTGGCACCTTTAAACCCGCTGCCACCAAATCCTTGACTTTATTTTATTGAATAAAAATTAAAATCCAAATTTCATGTTGATCTTTTAGTTTTAATGTTAGAGTGCACTGGGATGCTTTTGACAATGTCAAAGACTTAAACAGTAAGGCTTAAACTCCAGTCCCTCATCCAGACATCTCCTGCTTGTGCCAGAGTGGTCGCGGTTCAGACAGAGAGCACCGTGGAGACAAGTGACACTGTCAACACGCTGAGTTGCTGCAGTGTTTTGAGTGGGAGAGGGAGAACCAGAGAAGCTGCAAACAGGACAGGGCCTCGAGTTCCGCCAGCTGCACCCTGTCTTTGAGGAGGGGATGGAGAGCTTCTCATTGAGGTTGGCAAACGCTCGCTCATAAACTTTCCCCTGTCTCTCCCTTTGATTTTCCTTGGACATCTGCCTGGCTCTCCCATCAGGAATGTGCAGCAGCTGTTTGCTGCAAGTGTCTTCGCCGTGTGAACTCGGGTTTGTGCACGGGTCCTGGCTTAATGAATTGAGCGAATTCAAAGTGGGTCGCCAGGGACACTGGGCCCTGGTGCATTTCTCTTCTCCGGGGATGACAAGCAAGCTCAGAGACAGAGGCTGGGAAATGTATATTATAGAGGTTAACCATTTGCCCTCATACTGTAATTGGCTTAGATTGTCTAGCAACCGGATTTGCAGGGGCAGAACCTGCGCCATGCTGCAGTGCAAAAGTTCATCTGCAGCCGACGTGATTGTGTGAGCTTATGTGAGAGACAGAGAAAGTGTAAACACAAGTCCAGCACATGGACAGGCAGCTGATATAAAGAAGACAACAAGGTGTGTGAGGCAGATATTGTTTTTGATGAAAGCTATGAAGGCATGTTGATGTAAAGTCAACAGCCATATAATAACTATGGGTTTTATAGTCTTCTATCCTTGGGGGTTTTATTATAACACACTTTTAGGTGGCTGTAATTGATGCTAATGCATCCATCTTCCCTCTGCACTTTCTGCTGGCAATGAAATTCTTATTCTTTCAGACAAAAAAAGGAATTCCTTTAATTTTTTTCTGAACCAAACAAAGGCCCAGACTTTACTCATTGCATTCATCCAGACTTAAGACTGAAGATGAGCAAAGGGATTACCGGTAATGTGGACAGTCTTAATACAAGAGCTGGCAAACATGATTGAGCTGACTGATGGGGAGAAGAATCTGACGCTGCTTGTTTGTTTGAGCGAGGAGATTAAGGAGAGCGAGAACACAGAATTCAGGGAATTAAACACTACAGAGAGAACGCCATCTTTGTTGTGCCATTCAAGCCCCTTCTTTAGAGCAGTTTAACCTTTTTCTCTTTATTCTTTTAAACTGCTTGAAAAGGAATGATTTGTAGGAAAAAAAATCTATAAAAGAGTTTACTTTATAATCTTAGATGAAAGGTTGTGTCAGAATACTGATGAGCCTTCTGTGTTTTTTTGTATTTCGTCTTGTTGTTATGTTCCTTGTTGTCTATTCCTGTATGACTGGCCATGCAGTGCAGTGAGGGGAAGTCCATGAGCCATGATGAGTTGTTTAAAATCTAATCAGAAACTAACAAGTCTCTGGTTATTTGTTTCTGCCTCGGTACTTGAGAGTTCCCAGATGTTGTGGAAGGTAGGGAGTCGATTGTTTATACAGCGGCGAATCTCACCCAAACACACACATTCTATCAGCCTTCGTGGCTATCTATCAAGGGAGGCACAAGTTACAGTTTTTCTGAAGTCAGGCAGGCACAAAAGCCCTTCAGCAGCAAATTACAACTCCCACCCCACCTGCTGAAGCCAGCGTGCTGGCGGCGCAGTGTTCAGACGGTAACCTGCCTCCGATCGATCGGTTGTTGTTGCAGCTGTGCTCTGGTTGATGGTTTATTTAAGCGTCTCCACATGCTTGTTGAGGGAAAGGCAGCTGAATACATAAAACAGGCTCTCAGAACCACTTTGTGGTCCAGCTAAGAGTAAATGGAATAATAAAAACCAAATGGTTTCATCCCGTGTTGTAGCCTCATAAATCCAGGAAGTTGCGTCTTACCTTTATGATCTAACACATGTCACATGTTTTGTGAGATGATTTGAGTTTTTTAACATCATGTCTCTTCAGCTGGCTGAGGATCTAGCTTACTGTCACTTATTTTCTCATGTATTGACCTGCGAATGTGCACAATAATGTGTAGCTCATGCAGTAACATTCACACTCACGCTGGTTGCAGTTAACAGCTGTCAGCCATCTATATTTAATATTTTTGCCTGTTAGGAAATATTTTTCTAGCACTCACTATCAGCCCTAAATGTATCAGATCATAAGTGCTGTGCTGGTGATGTTCAGCCCTGAGCAGGGAGTCCTCTGTTTAGTCAGCTAGGCTTCAAGGTCAAACCTTGGCTCTCTCCAGAGAGGTCAGTGACATCCCCTCTCCACTCACTGTTTCCTTCCCTTCAGACGGAGGGGAGGATGTATCTCTAACTTCCTGCTGCCCTACACACAGACAGGAAATTAGTAATTTACTGTGCTATGCCTCACATTTTGTTCAGAGTTACATGCTGCACCAGACCCTACAGGGCGACACACAATGCGGATTTATATTTCTCACACAGGAACACAAATATATATGAGAAAATACCTGTTTTTGAAAGAGAACCAACTCTTAGAATGGAGGTGTTTAGTTACAGCATTAGTTCAGCTGTATATCTGACAACAAACGTTATCGTTGATACCTGACATGAAGCATTACAGCTGCTTATCAACCCGTCAACATACGTAAACGACTGACGACATCCTCTTCCTACAAATTCACTGCTTTCCGTCTCCCTTTTCTCAGCTGACTCCTATGTTATCGACCCTGATGAACTTGTGCATGTCGATGATAAGTGTTCAGCCCATTTTGCGACTATCAGTTTGTATACATTAAAGATGAATGCACAGGGATGTAAAACAAAGGGAGTTAGAGTTTAAAAGCTGTTGTAGCAATACTTGGATTAAATAAAGGCACATTTAGCTGACTCATCGGCTAACATAAGGTGGAAAATGCTTTTGGAAAATCTTGTTAACTGAAAGAACTCAGAGGTGCAAGACTTAAAGCAACAACTTTGGCCACTTGAAAAAAAAAAAAAAAGCATTGCAGTTTAGACCTTTTAACCCTGGCTTGTTAAGAGCAGTCGGCTCCTGGATTTATTACCATTTAATTTATGAATGTGGCCAGAAAACTTAATTCGTCCTGAATTAAATTTAAAGATTTATATATGATGGTCATAACGTAGCCCTGCTGTTTGATTACTGTGTTGACCAAATGACTATTCTTAAAAAAAAAGATTACCCATAATGTCAGTGCAATTTAATTTTTTGGACAGGATTATGTATTAAAATCTAACTTTAAAGTCAGATACAGTAATAGCATTCTCAGAATGCCTGTGTGCTTTAGAAACACAAATGTTTAGTTTGTCCATGAAATACACAAACCTTTGCCTGCATATGTGTGTTACAGAGCGACAGGGGCAAAGTGCCCATTCCAAAAACTTGCAAATAAGAGGTATAGTCCTTAGTTGTCAGGTGTCGAGCCAATCTAGTTGACTTTCGCGGCCCTTGGAAACAACACAGGTGAACCTCGAAAACAGAAAAAGCAAAAAAATAAACAGCCACACTGAAATTGCTGATATTTCTGTAAACTCCCAGGGGTCCGAGCTTGCCCAAGAAATGGCTGAGGACTGAAAAATGTTGTCGGAGCAATGCTGTTTATGCAGAGCACAGGCTCATTGTCAGGGGACAGGGGATATTCAGAAAACAGTTTGGCCCTCTTTTACTCTAAGATATTTTGGCCCATGTCTCCCTGAGCATGACCTGAAAAGCAGTAACCTAGTTTATAATGCCAAAGTTAAAATATTCCAAGAAAACAAGGCCAGGAGTGATAATAGTGTTCCCGTATTTAAATGGGGAATCATGCTGCACCACATTCATTTAGCACAGATTGACATTGATCATGGACAGAGTGGATGTAAGTTCCTTTTCTTCTGTTAATGCATATTTGTTAAAATTTAAACGGCATTGCACAGAGATAAATCACTGCCGGTGCATTTTAAAATGTCCACAACTGTGAGTTATGAGGTCATTAGCTGTAATAGGACATGTGGAAACTATCTCAACAAAACTTCAAAACAGTTATTATTCAGTCTTGCAGAGGAGGTTCTCCACAGACAGTCACATATATAAACAAATATTCTTAAACCGCATTTTTTCTTCTGTTGCTCTACACTTTTGGATACAGCACGTTTTATACGGCACGTGCAGTCAATTTGTTTGTTTGCAATCTATTTCATGATATTATATTTTATTAGCTTTTAGTTATGTCTTATGTCAAACTAGTTCTTTAAATAGTAACTCCACTGAATTTGAAAGCCTCTCTTCAAAAAGTAGCTAATCAGTTATTTCAGCGCTGAAGGCGAGGTTGTTGGGTGTATTCAAGCCTTGAGAAAACTTGGGCCATCAGTTATAGAATCTGTTGCATTTTTTTTTTCTTACCTGGACCAACAGCACATTTCTATTTTGACAGGCTCTCTAATTACCTTTGCTATTTATGGCACACTAACCATCTGCTCCTGATTCCTTCATTATCTCAAAAACGACAAAATGATTAGGGTGTCGATGGAGGGAGTCATACGCTTGCCAAGGTTGGGCACTTGACATGACATTTTGTTTTTATCAAAAGTCCCCAAACAGTCTCTGAAAATAACTCAAATTTACCACTTTATTGCTAAACCTTTAGGGATTTATTGACTGTAAACTCATGAATAAGGCTCACTTGAATTCCAAACAATCTTTGCTCAACAGTCTTAAGTATGGTTTATATATACAGTATATATTGTATGTACAGTATGTATGTGTGTGTGTGTTTATTCTTTAGCAGAGTTTTATCTTGAAAAGGTTTATGTTCCTATTCCTGATACTGTATCACAATAAATACAATATGAAACGACATACATACACATATAAGTTTGTTTTTTCATGAGTCATTGGATCTCATTAGGAACTGGTAGCTACAGAGCATATTGTTCCTCCATCGTAGTGTTGCAAGAATTACCATCATCTCTTGGAGTGATTTCATTCTCTTGGCACACGCAGAGTTTGTTTCTGCTTCCAAAGTACGCCGCCTCCTGCGGCTGTATTGATGTTCACAGATAGAAACAGAAGCACAAATTGTCAAATGCTGTTAGCCCGTCACAAAAACTCCTCAAGCAGAGGTTGTGGTGAATTGTTGCATGTAATTTTATACATCACAGACCGCACGGTTCCTCTGTCTCACCAGCAGTCAACATTGGTTTTGCCTTATCCTGTGACTATGTGTTTTTTTCTTTAACCACCAACCAATGCCACTGTTCTTTCTTGCCACAATGATGATTGTTGTTGTCGAGGTAGCTGTCATTCCTTTTGGCCCTGATGGATCCTTAACATATTGTTTTACAGGTTCACTGATGTGAATTTGCTGCAATTCTTTTCTTCTTCTTCTTCTTCTTCTTCTTCTTATTATTATTATTATTATATTCAGCGTCTTTGGTTTGCTATAAACTGGGTTTGTCATTAAACTTCTAATTAATACACAGAAAGTCTTAATTAGTGTTTGTATGCTTGTTTTTAAGTGTGTCTATGTGGGCACGAGCTCTCCTGGCCTCTGCTTATAGCCTTATACAATAGAAAGCAGCTTAATACAGCCATTTGCATGCTATACTGGGAAACAGATAAGACGTCACTCTTTTAACTGCATCCAGGCAATATCCACTCAATTATCCTGACATGTTTAAGATCAAATATAAACAGGCCACAAATATCAGAAGAGGCTGCGCTGAAACTATAGCAACTACACTGTTCCTCATATGAACACTGAAAAGGAGGCTGGTGAAAATCCATCAAACAGTGATATAATTATTCTGGGCCAGCTCTCTTTAATTTTTGAGCTTCTCACTGCTTTTCAAAAAGTGCCTCAGCATTTTAAATTAATCTACAACAGTTGTTTTTACTGGATATAAACAGCATGTTTGGTCTGTTTCCCAGAGAGGCTATTAGCCACGATTTTGCTGTCCTCTCTAGGCATCGCTGTCAGCAATCATGTTTGATCAAATCCCTCTGGCGTAAGTGACCAGTGGCATTGATTTGTTATCTTCCTTGTTGCATTGACTGCCAAGCCACAAGAGACTTTTTGAAGGCTGCTGATCCTCAATATATGTATATGAAACACATTTGTTTAAATTAAGTGTTCACACAGCATGGAAATTGGATACTTGGCTAAATGAGTGGAACCAACAGTAATAGGACTGATTGTGGTTACTGTTGCAGCCATTGTGCCTGACAGATCAATATTTAGAGTAGCTGGTTATTGAATTCTCAACAGTAAAAGGAGTGATCAAATAACTTGGTGAAATTAATTATGATTATAATTTTATGAGGATTTTATATATATCAGGGCACCTGCAGAAGAGCTTTGATCAGCTGTGGGTTTTTTTTAGTGGTAGAAGTGTTTTTTTTAGTTTATTTTTTTTTTTAGCGTTGTTTTTTGTTAAGGACATTTATCTTCGTGTTCAACAGAAAATGTGTTTTCTCTTTAAAAAGTAGGGTTGGCCTGATACAACCTGCCTTTTGGAAGCCCTGTTGAACCAGAGCATACACACAGTCCAAGGCAGCGTTTTTAAATTACAAAACCGAATGAAATAAAACACTCAAAGGATTAGAACAATTTAGAAAGCAGACCCCTTTCTATTCCATTGTGCCTCTACCATGCTGCGGCTATTTCTCTGTGCCCAGCATGGGCTCCACTTTGTGGCTTTTAATAACCTACCCCTTCAAGCTTCTACCCCCTGAGACACATTTTTCTCTACTTTATTTGTGCCGCCCTGCTTCTACCTACCAGCAGCTGCAACAAGGAGCGAGCAGTGGAGGCAGCAGCCGCAAATTTCTTTCAGTTGCTCAACATGCTAATACTCCCCTTTTCTTTGCAGCTCAAGCATTATATTGCAGTTTCATGGACTGGGAGGTGTTGTGTTGCAGTGGAATCAATAGCTGAGGGGATCCCAGCCAAACGATTAGCTTGTCAGTCAGGCCTCTGTGGTTGAAAGGAGTGGAGGTGGCGTAAATCCCAGAATACCAGGGGCCACCAGCATGGAAAAGCTGGAATGCTGGGAGCCGCCGATCGTGCTGCACCACCTGTTGTAAGAGGCAACATGTGCTGAGTGTATTAACCTTTCTGCTACTGTGGTTTAACCGCTGACTGCTACCACTGGTCCATACAGTGCTGAAGACTTTTCCCAGGCAAGTAAGACATGTTGCTGTTATCTAATCAAACTGCCTTCCGCCATTTTCATAACAACCATGTAACCTTTAGTTTGGACTAATGGAACATGAATTCAAATAACATTTCTTTATATGCAGTTAAATAGCACTCAAATTAGTTTAATTTTAGTTTGATCTCCTGGGTTTGGAGAATAGTTTTGATTTTGTTTTAATGCAGAAAATATCTAAAGAGTTTAAATAGAAGAGAAAAAAAATCAGTTTACTGAGATTTTCAGATCTTCATTTAAGCTCCTGCCTTATCTGGAAAATGTTGACATGAAGGAGTTCAAGTATGAGGTTGTATTTATGTCACACCCATGAAAAGTCCCTGGCCTGCAGAGAGCATTGAGTCAATTTAATCCAGGTTAAATATTTGTCAAAATGATGCAGCTTGAAACAACACTGTAAATTGTCAGTTTTTATTTCATTTCAATATCCTTTGTCTCCTTTCGATGACCATTTGAATTCTGCCTGTCAATCAAACCACGATCATAGTACAGAAAGTGGAAAACCGTTGCAGTGCAAGCCATTGCTAATCATGAGTTTCAGAGTGCATGGGGGCCATTGTTGCATTGTGTCCAAATGGCCATCTGTGGCCAACGCACCAAACCTTGACTTTAACTTCTCATGGTGACCTGGAATATTTCACTCCTGCATCAAAGCCTTCATTCAGTTGAAAGGTTCAGGCAAAAAAACTTTTGCATCTGGTGGCATCTTATTAAGTTCAGGCACAAAGAACATGCAGAACATTTGGGAAAAGACTGGTAATGTTTTGACATGAGTGTTACTCACTTTTTAAGCCCAGCCTGCACCTGTCCGGGCTCTTCTTTTGCTTTATAAACTACATTGCACTCTATTGTCTGTTCAGCTCATCTGAAACAAAGATGGATGGCTTTATATTGCACGTACATTTCTGCCTGACACCAAAAGGTAACTTGTGCTATGAGGGGCCATAACAAATTGTAAATACCTGACATGTTGGGAATGAGAACAGTCTGTAACTTCCCAGTGACAGCAGCCATTGTTTTCCTAAAGCACTGAGACAGAGCAATTGTAAACTGTATTTGTTAAAGTCACATTTACAGAAAATTCAGACAATATAAATCCCTGACCTTTTTAAAATTATTTGGCTCTTATCCCGGGGTCGCCTCACTGTTCACCGTCAATAGAAAGCTTTGTGAAATTAACAGAACGCAGCATACTGATCGTGAGCTATTATTCCCCATATACTGCCTTGTGACCTTTTCCTGTGGCTCAGTTAGAGGATGCGTACAATTATTTATTTAGCCATTATTTCTTCTGAGACCTGACCATGAGAATGAGCACTGCCATACAGTCAGAGTTGTATTAGCCAAACCTTTGTGTAAATATGGTTCATAAATATGTAGTTCTTTCAAGATTATTATTATTAGTATTGATATTATTTTGCCTGTACCACCAAAAAGACAGAAAATGATACTCTTTTGTTTTTTTATGAAGGCTTTTCTCATAATACATTTTCAGCAATGTATAAAAAAAATATTCAGGTAAAGTTGTTTATGGGGTTTGACCCCAAATCCTAAGTATAAACTGTAGAAGTCACACATGAACAAAGTCTTATGAAAAACTGTGAATCTGAAAGACCATAGCTTACTCTTTGAACTGATACCATTGAAAGTGTCATTTTTTTCACCTCTGCCCTGCAGCTTGTATAATTTCTAGAGAGGGGAAACAGGAAAAAAAAAAAAAAGGCTCTTCCTGTAGCAGAGGATCAGTAACTAGCGTCCCACTGGGGGGCGTGCTCTCATACCGGGGCCGTTGAGCACTTGATGCCCCGTTGTCAGAACAGGCTTACAAGAGGCGGCTTAAGTTTGGTGCTCGGAGAGAACTGTCAAACAAGAGTCACGCTCGGAGAGAGCTGGGGCATCAGGCGGCGGCTCCGGAGGAGGAGTCAGGGGCAGTCATGGACTGTTTGTCCTGAATGAGGATGGAAGGCTGGGTAGGGGTCACCGCAGAAGGATTGAGACCACATTAGCAGTGTTACACATACTTCCTCAGCTTAGCATCCAGCTTAAAGAGCTTTTTTTTTATTGGCTACGATCTCAGAGGTCCCCCAGATGGAAATTTTGAAATGACTTAAAAAGAAAAACGTACTGTATAGGTTTGTGGAGAAATACACAGGAATGTCACGCAATCTCCATTAGCGCTACTTTTACAATGGCAGACAGTTATATAACAAGGAGGTGCGATACCTTGACCCTGCAACATTGCACTGCGCAGTAGAAGGTGATAATGAGCCTGGTCAGTGGTGACTCAGTTATTCCCCCCCCCTCATCAGTTTTAGTTTAAATATCTGTGTTTTTCTTTGTTAGAACTGAGGTGTTTTTGCAGACAGAGACTGCCAGAGACGGACAGAGAATGTCAGGACACTGAGCTCACGGGAAAAGGAAAGAGGCTAGGTACTGTGCAGTTCCTGTTTTGTACAGTATTGACACGGGAATTTATTGCTACATTATGGAAAGGCACAGCCCTTAATTCAAACAGAAAAAAGTATGTGTCTGTCTGGAAATAAAGGCAGGATAAAGATTCAATAAGAAAAAGGTGATAGTCCCTTAGAATTTTCTTATCCAACATGATTACATTATGCTATGTAAAGTGATTCAAATGAAGGAAAAGTGATCTAATTCTCAAGTGTATGGTGCGTCCGATTGAATTTGTTTGAATTTGTTTTAATTAGCATTACAGTAAAAAAACAAAAAAATAAAAAAAAATAAAAAAAACATACCGGGAAAAAAAGTTGTAGTGGGATCTCATCATGCTGCCAACAGCAGCACATTTGGCTCCAAAAGAAGTGAATGTAACTGGTTCAGTCGCCATCTTATCGTTGCAAAGAGAGATTCAGTTTGAGACCACTTAGCTGTGATCAGTCAAAATTTAAAAAACAACATTTTTCTTTAATTATCAGTATATTACTAGTTAAGTATTTCCTAATTGAAGAATCTAGAGTCATAATTTTGCCCATTATAGTGCCAAGTATGTCAACAAAAAGAAAGTTTTAGTTGCCAATGAAAACACATTCAAAGAGGGAAATATAAACTTTTCTTCACACTTTCCTCTTTAATTTAGAAATAAAGAGCAGACACACAGGATCCACAAATTCAACTTAGATGATGACACATTGTAACAGGATATATGTATTTCTTTTTACAAGTTTATAATTATTTCTTGTTTTCTGTTGTGTGTTTGCGAGTTGGGAGTTTGTGCACATAAGCGCGAGAGTGGGATGAACGAAGATAAAAAGAGGGAAAGTCTTTGTGAAGAATTTGGCAAGCTCCACAAAGTCCCTCAAGAGTCCTTACGAAAGGATCTGGGTGAATGTTCTAGGTTCTGAGTAGAAAGACCCCTCAAGAGTGAAAACACACTTGCGTTAAGTTATTAGCTCCACTTTGAGCTGTGTATGTGAAACAAGCTCTCACAAGAGGTGGTGAGAATCCCTTAACTCACATTACTCCACCCCCTGGCTTTGTCCCTTTTTCAGAATCTGACTAGGAGGGTTATTCTCACCATGTGGATAGGTCCTCGGGCCCAATTATCTGGCTACAATGCTCAATTAGCCATAATCCCTCTTTTGACGTGATAGTAAAGGGTTTTTACCTCGAGAATAAGAACCACCTTAGGTGAGATAGAGGAAGGAAAACTTAATTTTTTACCTTAGAATAGGAGAAAAGTTACCATTTAAGTAAATATCACAAAAAGGGGCACTTGTGTCCAAGCAGAAATGTGACTTTTTGACTATTCTGCAAAACTAACGTTTTACAGCGACGTTCAGGTAAGTGTCACCATGAGCAAGGTCATATTCTGTCACCAGGTACCCAAATAAAATGAACGTTAACCTTGTTTACAAAATACAAGCGCAATACGGAGTGGGGCGGTAAATTTATTGTCATTAAACAGCGGGAGGCTGCTTTCTCTTGGCCGCTTGCCTGCAAACTGCATAAGCTGGGCCTGTTGCACACACATGCACACACATTCTACATTTAAGTCGACACAAGGGCTACATCTGGGGCACCCCTCCGCCACGGCCACCTAATAACAAATGTTTTTGCCTTGCTTTGGCTCGCATCTCAACTAACGAATTCAATCATTCTTGAGAAGTAGATTTAGGAGCGTGACGTGCCAGGAGTGCAGGAAAAATATCTGCCTCAGCTTTATGATGTGGTAGCTAAAGGTGCTGAATAAGGTGGCTGCTAAGTAAGCCTCAACATAAAAAAAATGAAACTCTGGCACCCGAAATATCATTGTGCTGCTTCTTATGAGGCTGCTACTTGCCCACCTTCTGCTTATTTTTTGTTCAAATCCAACATACACTTCAATAATATACTGTATAACAGGCAAAGGTAGAAAATCCTTGATCCCTGAGCCCTGCCTCACAGTAACAATACCTGATTCCATGCCAAATTTGATACCAAGTGTTACTCCTAAGCTGTGTCACAGGTTCTCTGCCAATCTAGGTATTACAGCTGTCTCTGTTATTCTTAGAGGAGTGGCTCTCAGTTAACCTCAAATCAAGGGCTGTAATTTGTGGTTGATGGCACACTTTGAGATCTGTCTGATCTCTGTGCCTCAGGCATCGAGGCACAGGACTTGATTAGAGACAGTTACATGTGGGAACTACTGCGCTAACCGCAACATGGAGCAAATGTCAGTCGCATGTCATGTGTCTCTCGCTAAGATATATTAGGTTAAGGGCTCCGGTGGGAGATTGCAGCATCTTTGTAGTTTTAACTACAAA
>KV751345.1:6206162-6218129 GCA_001698575.1 Mola mola
TTCATGGGAAGGTAGTTTGACTTTCCCTTTAAGGGTTTAAGAATGTTTTTTGGTTTTTTTTTCAAACAAAGGACAAGATCTGAACAGAAAAACAACTCACTGACATTTCGAATTTAGATTTTAAAAAAAGCATATAAATGAAATGCTAGCTAATGCTAGCTAATGATTGTGTCCAAAATAACCAAATTCTCCAAAATTCATTATTTGATGGCAAAGATTCTATTACTGCACATTCTCCCCACTCACTCAGTCTAAATATAGACCTGTACTGCTTTGCCCCCCCCCACCACACACACACCTCCACTCCTTACCACACAGTAATTGATGGTGAATGGGCGACAAGAAAGAAAAGCACTGGGAGAATAAAACACTGCCACACCTTTCAGCGCCGGTGCTCTTGAGGTATTTGATGAGCACCCACAGCTGTACATTTTGAAGCCCCATTGCGCCAAAGTAGCCGTGCATATAGTTAACAACTATTTACGCATTAGCAGAGCATTGGAGTTGCATATGGATTCATTAGCCTCTCTAGGGCCTCCCCTCTCTTCAGTTTCCCCCAGCTCTCTGCCTCACTCACTCAATGCCCCCCCCACACACACACACACAGCCTCAAACACCTCACTCTCGCTCTTTCTTTCTCGTTTCATTCTTTGCTGTCTATAAGAGGTTTTTTAAGCCCAGCCAGTGTTTGTAATTAGCTCCCAATGCTGGAATGGAACATGTTGAGGTGGGTGTTAATGGGCTGGCCAGGCCCTTACTCGCACAGCAGGCTGAGAGCAGAAACAGAAACCAGTCTTTGTTCCTTGGATAGGGAGAAGACAAAAAGTGGGCATAAAAAAAGTGTGTAGAAGGACCTCTGGAAAATATTAACTGGCATTCATATTTTAAAAGAACACTTGGACTGAAGCACAAGGCTGTTATAATGACTGTCACCTCTCTGTGTGTGCGCAGCTGGAAACTCTTTGGCAACTTGCTGTATACAATTTCACAGCTTCAGTTTACCACTGAAAGATTATCCCTTTTGAATATTGTTGTGAATGTCGAGTTTGTAAAGTGTTGTCTTAAAAATGCATTTAAAAGTGTTTTTTTCCGCACACTTCATGTATGATTACATAAATATGAACACTGGAACAATATCAATAGGACGAGAGCACATAATTTTGCAGTCGCTTCCACGGAGAAATTTGTAGCTTTAAGTGTTCAGTTTTTCATGTCAGAGTTCAAATGCACTGGGAAAGCAGTGGGCGTTATTCTGAAAGCTTTCAAGGTCTTCTTTTCTCTTCTCCCCTTTTTTTTCTGGTATCTTCACATCAAGCAGTGCAGCTCCTAGAGCAATCCATTACTGTGTCAAAGTTCTTGTTCTCTGCTTTGGCCTGGAAGCACAGTGAAACAGCTTGTTTTCATTTCAGTAGGGGAAAGGCAGGACTCCTTTTTCAAGTCCCTCGCCCCTCCAGATGTGCCTTGATCAAGGGAAGTTGACTATGCGCTTTGTGTTCTTTAAGACACTAATGTGATTATGTCACATATTTTCAGCTGATTCCCATTGCTATTAGTCTTGGTGTGGGGTCTGTTTTTCAATGGACTCTATCAGGATGGGAGTTGGAAGGATTTTTCTTTCAGCAAAGTCTGATTCCTAGCCAACCAGAGAACACTGAAGAGTCTGTGGGTGTGTGTGTGTAGCTAATCTAAGGAATTCAGTTGTGTTTTGGTTTTTCTTTTGACAAAATTTACAAATATCTAAAGCAGTAAATTAGCAGTTCATTGCTCTTTCTCTCTGGTGTTTGTTATGATTTTGCATCCAGTGCACAGTCAGACATCGTGATACGTTATTTGTACTTTTAGCCCATATATACATTAATCAACAAAAGCCTTCTCCCTGTCACATACACTCCAAAAGTCAAAACAATGTCCGATCTTTGAAATGTATAAGAGGAATAAGAGGAAGTAAGACTTTGGTCCTGTTTCACAATAATCTGAAGATATCAAAAATGGAATGACTCCTCCCCGATCCACCCATTTATGTGGATCTGCAACTAAACTATTGAATGGGTTCTTCTTTAGCCAATTCCACATCCTTCCACCAAGTTCTCCTGGAATTCATCCAGTCATTTTTGTTTAACTCTTCCAATAACCACCCAACCAACCAAGGAACAGGGTTGAGGTAATAATTAAATTGGTCAATTCAGTTAAATTGTCAGAGTCAATAGATTTGCTCCATATTACAGAGTAAATGTGTGCTTTGCTTTTGCAAATTTAGTACTTGCACCACTGAGTAACTGCATTATCTTTCCGGTCCGAGACGAGAGTCCGTTAATGTGGAAAATGTCTCTCAAGCTGTGCCATCCAATCTTTTTTCAATTTCATGGCAGGACAGAAGAGAATATGCTGATTGATAAGCAATGGCAATAACAAAGGACACACAACATTTAGCTGGTCGCAAAAGTGCAAGTTATTGTATTGGAGTTGTATTCAGAGCATGCAAGTATACTACTTGGTTGAGCCTGCAACTGGAGCAGTGCCACCCTGCACACTATTGCTCATTTGTCCAGGGCAGAGACAGGCCTAGTTCTGCACTGTCCACTGCCAATCTGCCCAGTCTAAATCAAAAATAGATGTTAAAAACAGCCAATAGATGTTGAATAAAGAGCCACTGTATCCCTGCTTCTTTGTGAATTATCTGCTAACATGTCCTCATGCTACCAAGCAGCAGACATAATGGCAGTGGGATGAAGCAACATAACATTAGATTAAGCAGGCTGTCCAGAAACACGCTCACCTAGTGTATGGCAGGATAGATGCATACTACAGAGAGTAGCAGCAGGCTACATGGCGTACATACACCCGCCACAAGATTAGAGGCCAGCTGGGAAGAGAGCTCCATCATCTGCGCATCCAAATGATGGACCCAACTTTCCATTAAGCTGCCAGTCAGGGTAAAAACAGGATTATGCCTCCTGTTCACTGAATGGGCCTAGATTTGGTCCCTGATGGCTGCCAAAACTCTTCTGTGACAGAGTGCATTGCAGAGAGAGGTGTGGTTTTGTACTGCTCCAGCCACACTTGGCCATGTTTCCATTACAATAAACTAAAATGCTTAACAAATAGGCACTGGTATGCAAAATCAACTGTCACAAACCAAAATGGGCAACGTAACCTTAAATACACAATAAATAAATACTGCAATAATTAAGGCTCCTTGAAACTCTTAAAATGTCTTTTACTGAGGTATTACATTCTGTAGCATGTTTTCAGTATATGTATATGTCAGAACAGATTGTATGCTGACATTTGCACAAATTCAATCATTGTATACTTGCATAATAGAATCCTGTTTCATTTATTCCTGACATCTTTCTAGACAACCTTTAGTAGCATTACGTTGACGTTGTTTAATGCCAAAACCTTAAGTGTTAAATAACAAAGTTTACAGTGAAATGCAAGTTGTTTGGCCAATAGTTGGGTGCAAGGACTTTAAATCATGCTAAGATCAGTTTCTGAAAATAATAGTGATGCATAAGACATTGAGTGTAGCCTCAATAGGGATCAACACTCCCACATGCTTAGTGTTAGTCACATCTTGTATAGATTCATTGATACAGCTGTGCACGCACAAAGAAACAATATTCTTTTTTGTCAGATTTTGTAAAGTATTAAATACAGCTGGTTGTGTCTCTAAAATCTCATTACAAACAGACACACATGAATCATTTCCACTCCCACTCTTATTCATAAATGGATGAAGAAACATCTGTTTGTGTACTTGTGACTGATCCACCGCTTAACAATGAATGCATCTTCACCAATTTTGTTGTTATTCTCCAATAATCCAGCTTTCATTACGTGTGACCATTATGCATGTACCACTTACTTATCACATGTACCTGTAAAATGCCACTCCAGTTATATATTTTCATTAACATGACTGATTGTCAGAAGGATGACCAACAATTTAACAGTGAAGTTCAGATTAAGTCAAACTTTACTTTGCGTTGCTGACCAGTTTGCAATTCAGGATCATATAAAAGATAATTAACATAGAGGTAATGATTCCAATGTAGATATAAACAACCATAAACTTCATCAGATACAAATACTGTTGTGCACTTACAAAATACATGAATTAAAGGTTTTTAATCCGTTCTCTTGTTTGAACTTGCACAGCTATTAAGGTGCACTGGTCAGAACTTAAAGTTGTGAATCAGAATCATAAATACTTTATTGACCATGGAGGGGAATTGGTTATGATAAGGTATAAAAAGAATGAAAGGGATCTTTTAGAAAAATAGCAAAAGGATTCCTGCATATAACCTGATAGAAAAATTTGAATATTGCTGTGTCATCACTTATATAATACGCTGCTCACTTTTTTGGCTGACGACTCACAGTACATGGAGGCCAAGATTGTACATCTCTGCTACAGTATTAAGCCGTTCTCAACCTAGTTTGTCACATCACAACATTATGTCATGCAAACTCGACGGCATGTTCACACGTGCAAGGTGCACTTTGGCAAGTCCGGCCAAAGTGTTAAGCCATTCCTTAAGCATCTCTGGCTGACACTAAAAGCCTTGTGTCCTGTGTGTTTTATCTTAATGCTCAAGGTCTGTGTTACTTTGGTTAAGTTTAGACAACTGGCCTTTTTGCCACTTTGGAAGTATGTTACATTACACTTTCTTTTGTAGTTATCTGATACTAACATGGATGGCTATACATTAAAGGTACATTTAAAGTGGTTGGACCATGACGAAACATTGATATCTGATGAGGTGGGCACGAGAATGGGCTGACAAGATTTGGTCTGTGCAAAATATGTACTTCCCTCTGACCAGGGAGATATGTGTTTGGAGTAAAAGTCTTTGGATTTTGCCAATGAACATTAAAGTTTGGTGTCTTGATATCTGTTAATTTAAGGCCTAATTAGTAAAAGGACAAATTCTGTGAGAAGGTTCATATCTTTTCTCAGAAACAATTACCTAATTTAGGATTCAAATGCTGAATTTGTGTATATTATACATCTGCTTCAGCAGAGTGTAAAGCTGGCTGAAAGTGTCAATCAAAAACTAGAGCCATGACACACCAACCCGACATCAAGACCTCCTGTTTTTCTTGCCTCACTTTGCATACGTCTTGGCAAAAGAAAGTTGGACATTCTGTCCCTGCTGGGTTTTTTTTTGTATTTCAAAGGACTCTCACTGATAAAACGATGAAAATGACTCTACATTTGTCAGCCCTTGGCCTGTAGGGGCAGAGTAAAAATCAAAAAAAAACTTTTTGTCTTTTCCATCTCTCTTCTCGTGCACTCATTTGTTAAGCTGAACATATTTGAATCAATTGAAAAAAAAAAAATTAAACCCACAGATGAGAAAAGATGACGACACTGCGGACTGCAGAACATACCAAAGAGAACATGGAGACGGATGCTCACGGACGTTCCTGACGGCCATTTGTTGGCTTGGTGGGTACTGACCCATTCTTGAGAATTATTGTAACACTTTTCTCTCTCTCTCTCTCTCTCTCTCTCTCTCTCTCTCTCTACTGAAAAGTAAAGACATATTTTGGAATAATATGCACAATTTCAAATAGAAAAAAAGTTAAGACTGAATCTGTGAAATCTTACCAGCAGAAAAAGTTGGCAAGAAATGGATCATAAGGTAAATGGAAACTATAAGGCCCATGCTGAATAAAACGCTCTCCCTAACAGATCAAATACCAATTAGGAGATTACATTTTTTCTGTATACTCAAATGGGGGAAAGTTTCATTATCTAAATGATACATAATCCTATGATTAATCTATATTTAATGCTGCCGTAGTTTACACACAGTTGAACTTCTGTCTACATGGTATTAAGGGTTTCTTGGGGATAGAAGAATAATGATAATTTAGTTCTACTATTTGATTTGGCTTGAAACAGTTAGACAATAACAGCAAGTGAATTTGAGGAAAATATCTGAATCTGACAAATTCTGCTCACAAACCTGCATAAACAGAGAAACAAACAATAAAGCCTGTAACCAAGAACTTGAACTATGAGTTGCAAAGGCTGACCGCTGAACCGTGTAAAGCAAAATAGATTGAGATATTCTTACTATTATTCTTATTTTTAATTTTGAGTAATCTCCAACATGCCTTAAGAAATAAATAGGTTGTATTAAAAACCTATTTGTGTGTACATGAATGCTTTCTGCAAAGAAAAGTTAGTGTTTCTTTTTTAAAAATCTTTCCTTACCTCCACATAAGCAAAACTATATGGCATCTTATGTGGAAATGCTCATATATGTTACAAATCTTTTTATTTATATGTCTCTGATTATTTTACAGAGGTTAAGTGACCGGTGGCTTAGCATGGCACAAAAGTCAAAAGTATATCTGCGTAGTGTTTGTTGGGGGAGGGGAAAAATTACATGACGAGACATGCACTTACGGTAGGATTTCTGACGTTTGCATTTCCACAAACTGGATAATCCTGCTGTCAGCAGTTTGTTAAATGCAAGAGCCACTTTCTGGGTTCATCACTGTTTGCAGCAGATTAGTAGAGGGTAGTGGATCTCATATGGCCTGGTCAAAGGCCATGATTGAGGGGCTTAAGGGATTAATGTTGTCCTGCGCTTTCGCTCTGTCTCTCCAATATTCAATCAAACTGTGCTGTGGGAGCATATAGGTACAGCACAATTTGTACAAACATGTCTTATCTCTGTGACTTAACAATACACATTGTGCGGCTGAACAACTGTACAAGAACATATTATGTACTTCTGCCAGATGGTTTGCTTAAGGATTTTCCTCACTCATGTTTAGCACCCAGACATACCAGTATTACAGAATGGTGCAGCAGTGCTGTGTTGCTGTGTTAAGATATCTATGGCAACTGAATCATGATGTAGTAGTGTCCATGAGCTTGAGGAGGATGGGTCAAAGGCTAAATCCCTGCTTAAAGACATAGTAGTGAGCCTTTTCTATCAACAGACAGGCCATTTCAGTATGTGCTGGATAAGATGTAATTTCCCCATCTGCTTTATGGCTATTTCTGATCCCTGGGCTCTTGTCAGCAAACTCCTCAGGACAGATATCATCAGTAATATAAGGAGGACTCTGGCAATACTTAGGGCCTTAAAAGGCCCTTCACTTTCCTCAGTTTTGTGGATGGCTTAAGGAGTTTGAGAGCTCAGGTCATAAGTAAACGTTACACAAACACTATCAAATAGCACAGATTTAAGTGGCTTAGGACAGTTTCCGCCTGATTGTTGTTGTTGGGATATATGTGTGTGTGCGTGTGTCATTGTCTTGATGATAGCAGTTGATGACCATGATTATATTTCCCATGATCTGGAATTGAACTTTGGATGTTTTTATACACTTTTATAACTCATAACTCAACTCAATAGGCCTGTCTCATTTTCTACAAACAACAAGCTTTTTTGGCCAGATACGTTTTGAAGGTACCAGTTTTGTTCTTGTTCTGCATAAAACTCAAGTGCAAGCAATAGGGTAGAGCTTGTAGTTATTTGTATCGAGATTTGCGTGTCACTCCAGGGTGTGGTTGGGATTAGGTAACAGCAGTTTCGTTACGTTTACTGAAAAATGTGGTTGTGATCAAACACTATTACATGAAATACATTTGAATATTGAAAATATCATGTCACTCATTTTAGTATTCAACCAAGATTTCAATCTAAATTGTATTTGTGCTCCTTTGTGCTCAATGTAAATACCACCTTGCTAGCCTGCACACAGTTTTACAGTTGGCGATAAACAATGAAAAAAATGATTGTCAAAGTGTTTACAATTCATCCTCGGGAGAATATGAATGCATGTAGTAAATTTCAGGGCAATTTCAGTGAATGGTTTTGGAGACCTGCCACACAAAGTTAGAAGAAAAAGCAGAATAGCAGAATTCATTGGTGGGTGACCACGAATGTGTGTAGATGCAAGAAAAAACTTTGACCTAGTGGTGGAGTCAGGTAAAGGGTCAGTAAGACTCATCCTTGGAAACCATAACTTTTTGTGCACCACTTCGTGGAAATCCATCGGAAAGTGGCTGCAATAATTCATTCTGGATTAGTGGCATGAACACATATTTCATGTGGCCACACATTACTCACAAATATATATTTTGTGAAGTTGGCAGCATGCAATCAGTAATGCATATTCCTTCACGTGAGTTAAGTAAAATCTGTTCTGCTGATTAAGCATATGCTGAATGGGGTACTAATAAGGTAATAAAGATGCCATGAATAGGGACAGTTTTTTTTGTTGTTTTTTCTTCATATCACATGGTCAGAAGGCCGTTTGGTCATAAATGACTGTGAGCAAAAACTGCTCATTAGAAGGACTTTTGAGGGAGACGCTAGTTCACCATTCAACTAAAGCGCTGTTGTAAAATGGAATTCCTTTTTTCTGCCTCATTATAGGCAAACAGAATCTTGGCATGTGAAATGAGTTATGAACACGCTCTTGAGAGGAATACAAAACAGCATGAGCTTTAGTCTGGCCAGGAGTGCTGTAGTTATAATATAAAACATTAAATTGGCTCCACTGCATCATCCCAACACATGCTGGTGGAACTGCCAAATGCCAAATTTCGGTTGAAATAATTGCCAGGCACGTTGATAACATATGCGTCAATCCTATGTAATTCTGAGGTGTTTCCTGGTAAGTGCTGATTTTCTGTTTCTCCAGACTGCTATCTGTTCTTCATAGCGTACCACGTCTGAACTCATTATGACCTATTATTAAAGACAGCATCTCCTCTAAATTGCGCTGATTGTTGCACAGGCTGATAGAGCTGTAAGATTTAAAAAGGGCGCATTTCAGTCTCTCTCATCCTTTGTGTACCAAAATCCTTTAGATAAGGTGTATTTCTTTTCTTTGTGCTCACATCCTAATCCTTCTATCCCTCATTTGGACTACCGTTTTAACCTCCACTCCCTCCAGAGTACCACAGAGATGCACCTTCGTGACCTGATCGCCAAACACACTGCTTGAAAAATCCAGCTGTTTCCCTTTGCCAATTTAACTTCCCGTTTACTTGATTCATGAATCCTCCCTGCTTAGAGAAAAGTGTTTGTGGGTGGATAGCAGTTAAAGACAATGAATTGTTTTTTTCTGAGTCACTCAATGCACAGGGCCCATATCCAGCTGCGTTTCCTCAAGCATGATACACTTCACTTGTTAAACATGGTCATTAGTTAGTCCACACTTCTTGGGCTGCTGGGTGAGGAATTAGTGATGACAATCTCTCCTTCATGCTCCCTCCCACACACGCTGAGCCTCCCACTTTGAGTTTTCTCAGTTCTCTGCCTGCCCTGTTCATGGGAAAGTCCCAGCACTGGTAAAATCATGACCAGGATAAATGTTCATGTAGAAATGGCAAAATTAGTTTCAATCTTTTATATATTCACATAACTCAGACGGGGAAAATTAGATCTCCTTTCCAAACCCTGCTACTAAATGTGCTTGTAGCATTTACTCTGATTGAAGAGCCTACCATAATTTTACTGTGTTCTTATAACTTTATAACACTCTTTTGTGAGGTGCACGGTGGCTGTTGAATAACAAGTAGCTGATGATGGCAGAAAAAAATCTGGATTTGGACACTTTTAAATGCACATTTCCCCGTGAAGCACATTGTTGTCTTAGCTGTGGACATGAGAATCAGATGTGGAGCGCTGTGATCCCATAAGGGGAGTGTCCTCTTTTGACATTGAGACAACCAAGGATCCCCATAGATCAAACATTGTCTGCCTAAAAAAAGCCATGTGTAGGTGACCTGAGGAAAGCCAGTTATAGAAATTACCCTCAATTTGCTCGGGTTCATTTTTTCAGCTGAGTACAAGATGTGATAAAAGCTGGAACCCACCAGGAGTTGTTATCATTTGACTTCATTAGGGTTGCACAATGGTTACTGTTTGATGAAGTAACATGATCCATTTTACTTTATAGCTGCTGGGAGGGAAAATATCTTCTCTATGTCTCCCTTGCTTCTTCTTTGTATCTCTTTCTCCCACATGAACACACATCAAATGCACATACACTAAGCACACTGTATGTATTTTATTTAAAGTCACTGAAGCTTAGTGTGCACCAGTGTTTCTCCTTGGAGTTTCATTTCAGGAATGCAAATGCCTTGGGCCCAGACTCTCTGTGATTTATCTACTTATTTATCTTTGCACATATCTGCCTGTGCCCTTGTGTCCGCCTGTTGCTCATTCCTCCCTTCCTTCTGTCAGCGTGTCTCCTATGGGACCTCAGACTCCTCCACTTGCACCTCTCTGCCCCTCAGACGAACGGCTGTGTGCATGCATATATACCAAGCACACACATTTGCAGACGGAGGGCTCACTATTACAGTACTTTATGCTAACCTCTCCTTGCTACTTTCAGCTTTTGGGACCAGTAATCCGGTCTGTTCACAGTCATGCACAGAGGTCTCTGCACTCAGAGCATCAACAGCCTTTTCTGCTGCTTTCAGAACGCTGTGGTGGTGCGATACTGGAAGCCGTAGAAAGTGACCTGATATCCACACTTGCTTTCTGTCAACAAAGATTACACTCAGACGAGCGCAATGGGAATTCTGGGCAAACCAACCTGCTGCTTTATGTCTCCAGCGGACAAATACAGTGTGTGCAGGACCGGTTGGAGCTTTGTTTTTCTTGTCAGGAGCAGGTATGAATAACAGCAGGGCTTGCCACAACACCCCCGAGTGAAGTTTCATATCTTCACAGCATTGCCATAAAGTAAACAACAGTGGCGCTATTGCACTTTGTTTCCTGACATGTCTTGCTGCTCATTCAGTGCTTCCCTGTCCTCTGGTTTTATGCCCTACACCCTTCTCCTAAAGTGCTCCACATTCTGCCTTGATTTCACATTTTCTCATGCGGGCTCGTCTCGGGCCCTGCAGAGAGCCCGCTGCCTGGTGTGAGGTCAGGTGTTATTTATCATAGCCGTCTGCGCGGGGAGTTGACATTCGTACAGGCGTTTTGTTCTGCCACTATAATTGACTCTCCTTGTCTTTTCGAGGACACCAGCAGCTATAACTGTGTCAGGACACCTCTTGGCTATATATTACCCATATCGCTGAGAAAGACAACTGGTGGGTTATCGTTCCGCATCAGCTATACACAAGAAAGGAGACGTGACTGGTCACTAGGAAATGGCAGGATTTCGCAAAGCCAATACAAATCTCAGCCAGAATCATTTTGATTCTTCTTCTTCCTTTCCAGTAACATATAATACAAGCCCTGTACTTTGGGTTTAACTATGATTTATTCTTTTTTTTTTTTCAAAAGAAATTTGAAGTTTGAAACAACTGATCAGATAATTAAATACTGTGTTTTATCATGCAGGCCCAGTTGAATTATTAAGGTTCAAAGTGCTGCCACTTTCAAAGAAAAAAGGAAATCAAGCCAACCTGTCCGATAGGGCTGACATTTGTGGGGCAAAGGGGGCATGCACATTTCCAGAGGTCATCAGGAGGTAAACACTTATTAATGGTTACCTGCTTGACTTCAGATAAACAGGTCATGGTAATGATTAAGCCCAGGTTGGCCAGGTTATAGGCCATGTGTGCACAAAAGCATGTTGGATGAGGGCAGGTGCATGCTGGTGCCAAAGGCGTAAATGTAATTGTTGTAGGACAGCGATCTTTGACCTGCAATCTGTGAATGTAGAAGAGAGAAAGCTGGCGATCATTTCACACACACACACACACACACTCGATGTACAGCAGTACACCTCAGGCATTCTTCATTTTTGAACGCCATCCAAAGTATAATACAGGTACTGTATGGCAAGAGCTGATAACTCAGTAAAATGAAAAGAGAAAAGAAGAAGCATAGTAAAGAAAAAGAAAAAAAAAACAAAACATTCAACCCAACTTAAGTTCACAAGGTCATTTCCAGCTCAGAGATTAAGTAAACTAAACAAAACTACACAAGCTGCAACTTATCAGAGTGCTTGCATGCCAGG